>JABXWE010053813.1:0-12188 GCA_014611495.1 Limonius californicus
AAAAAATATAAACAGCAACAACGAGAATATTCCAGAAGCTATTTACCTCGTACATATGCAGGGAATTTTTCTTTTTAGTATACATTGCCTATGTATACTTTTAAAAAGAACGCGTCAATTACGCCTATTGTGTAGGCAACCAACTATACCGACAACTAAAAATCAGAAGCAAACGTCACTATAGTTGCGAATAATTTGAGTATGACGGTTATGTTGATGCAGTGTTTATATTAAATTAGTATTTCACCCTGTATATAGGACGCAAATGATGACTTATTTGTTAAATACAAAAATCGACAGGGTGATGTTTCTGTAAGGTCCGTGAACATTGTACTTCCTTTGTACAACAAAAATACATCAAAGGCAAAGTGGTGTAATGGCCAGGTAGGTGCCTTCCAAGCAGTTGATCTGGGTTCTATTCCCGGCCATCGCAGACTTTTTTAAATTATTATTTTTGTTATAACTATTAATAATGATTTCTTCAACATAGAATAAAATATTTAATTTCATTTCTTTGGTTAAAACGTGATTACTTTTAGTTCTTATTTTATGGGAATTGATTACGCATCCCTCTTATTTAAATTTTCTAACAATTGTTTGTATAGTACGAATACAAGGAATAGATCTTTCTGGATATTTTACTGCAAATAAGTTTCTCACAGTTCTTAAGCTGTTTTCATGCTGATACCACATTAGAATTTCCACTTTTTCGTCTTTACTGTACATGGTTGTATAAAAAACTCGAGAAGACACTAAATAAAGACTAATTTAATTTTTGAACTTTGAATGAATTTGATTATGTTGGCCACAGCATGCTTTAGTTGTCTGTATAGTTGGTTGCCTACACAATAGGCGTAATTGACGCGTTCTTTTTAAAAGTATACATAGGCAATAAAAAGAAAAATTCCCTGTATAAGAGCGCGCGCATTTCGATTAGAGTCGGTGCAGTTAAGTTACATTTACACAAGGGTCACACGTGTGTGCAATTTTTACAACAGTAAAGTTTGTTGTTTCGTGCCATCTACTTTATTACAAATTATACAAAAATGGATATTAGAAAGTTTTTCGGTACGAATGGTAAGTATCGACGTTTATTTGGGTATCTACGTTTATATGTGTTATGCCGCGTCCACACCAACGTCCGTTTAGTAAACATATTACATTTTGTTTTGCAGTGACAATTACCCTCTGCTTCAGACACTGCGACTGCGAGACCTTCTTCTATGGTTAGTTCAAACCACGATGCCAGACAGTGAAAATAAAACTGAAGACGACGGTTGTCAAGAAGACGATATTGGAAATATCGTCGGCCTGGCGACCACTATGCCGGTTAATAAGAAAAACCATCTTCTGGAAAATGGCTGGGTACCTTCGAAGAACAACGATTTTGCGACAGATGCCAAACATCTCAAGAGGAAATTCAATCACCTGTGGCTGGACACATATTCACCATGGTTAGCTTACTCAAGGCGACTCAAAGGTGCTTTCTGTAAATATTGTGTGTTGTTTCCGCCGTCAGCCAGCATGATGAGAGGTGGTTGGGGTTCTTCCATCATCAGACCTTTCACTAAGTACAAGGACATGCACGATTATTGTAAAGCACATGCACAGACCCAGGGGCATAAAACTGCAATGGAATCTGCAAAATCACGGAGGCCGTTTCAGCGGACATCCTACTTCACTAGCATTCGCAAAAATTAATAGAAAAAAACCAAAAAGTATTGTCCTCAGTTGTTTCCGGAATCATTTTTTTCCGGAACGCATGATTTACCTCTCAGAGGCAAAAAACTGGATGAAGGCCGAATTGAAACATGGCTTAGAAGCACTATTGGTGAAAATAGGTTAAAAATGGGTTAGCCATGTTAAGCATTCATCGTCAATGGGTTTTCGCAAACAAGGAACAATTAGTGGAAGCTGTAGTTAGAAAATCTGCAACTATCATCACAAATTATTGTATGCCCCCCCCCCCTCCATGAAAGAAGTTGAATTCGGAAAGCTGCCCCCATTCCATTTTGAGCTGGATACGCCCTTGTACTGATGTGAGATTGTGTGAGAAGATTTCTCAATTTTTGACTCCGCGGATGTAAGACAGTACTGTTTCCGAGAAACAGAGACTCAATCATTTGCAATGGGCAAAGGAAAATCGTCATTGTACGCCAAAACAATGGTAAAATGTGCTATTCAATGATTGATCTACCTTTAGTATTAATAATCATGCTGGTAATGCATATGTCAGAATGATTCCTGGGAAAGAATGTTTATCAAAAGGTGTATATATTTCCAACAATAAAACACCCAATCTCTGTTAACAGTATTATGTGGCCGATATTGCGTACCAGTGATATTTTTATGCCGATCGGCCCTTGAGTCAGCTCCATGTCAGATGATGATGATGATGATGATAAACGTACCTATCTGCAATAGCTAGATGGTATGAAAAGTTCCTCAACACGTAAAAAATAATGTAATAGTTAATTCGTGGTACATTTTTAATTAAACAAAGTTCCAATAAATTCTACTTCTGATACATATTTCTGTTTCATATGTTCTATGTTCACCGAGACTTTTTCAAATGTCATTGATTTGTAGATAAATTTAAAGCAGAGTATTTAGTAGGTTGCTACCTGACATTTTATGTGAAAATTTTGGTGTATTTTTAATTAAATAATAATTTAATGTAACCAAGGCTTCAATTAGTAATGGGAATTATATAACAAAATAGATCCAAAACTAAAATAGTTATTAGGATTTTTATTCAGAATCCTGAAGTACCTTAAAGATTAATTTTTTAAAATTTTATTGCGTTGCTTCCTTATACTTACCAATAAGTTCATAGTAGCAAAATTGCTCATGATAAATTTTATGCCATTTCATGATTTTCTCGGCGCTTCCAGTAAATATACGAATGTTTTCATATTCACTTCTCTTAAAAAAAGCAGTTTCAATAATTTCAAAAATAGGTTAAATACATAGTATTTACCTTTGTTGTATTTTTCGTTGCGTTTCTATTTGTATCAATACCTAATACAACACTTTCAGTTTCAGCTCTCTCAACAGTACTCCCTCTTGTTACTGATCGATTACCACTTACATTTTGATTGGAAGTAACTAATACAGCTGGTGATGTAAACTGTGGAGCTACATTGGGTTTTCGAACGTTTTCAAATCCTGCATTGGTTAAAACAAGTTGTGAGATAAATTAATTAGTATTTGGAGTAACGGGGGCCCATTTAGTGCGCAAGTCTTTTAGATCTCACTTATTATTCAAACTATCAATAAAACGGTTATTAAAAGTCATACAGAATGTTATTCTGCATAACTTAAACGTATTCCCATATAAAGCAGACCCTAGTTCTTGAACTGCTCGGTTTTCGAACAATTCGGTTTTGGATCAACTTATTAATGGAAATAAAGTCTCGGTTGTCGAACATAAACTTGGTTATCCAACAAGTTTTTTTTTTGTTTTACTGTTATCAAATGTAACATTCGATTCCTGACCAACCTTTGAAGGACGAGTACAACTTGACACGAACCGCAAGCGCGAGTCCGCGGTTCGATCTTTCTCTCTCCCGCTTGTCCGACCACGCGCAAACTTTCCCCAGGCTGGTTTCGCAGAATTAATACCGCAAGCGAAACCCGCCACTAACCACCAACGGTCGTTAGTTCTGCGAACCAGCGAAGCGAGCGAAACTCACCCTAAGCGACGCAACGGTTCTCCGCGAGCAGCCAATCCCCACTCTCGCGGAGGCCTTTATAAGCACGCGCTCCGGCCAGAAACGATGACTTCGCATCCAGCCAGCAGCAGCCACCAGTCCAGTCTCCAGCCACCAGCAGTCCAGCCGAGCCCGCAGCCGCCCCCAGTCCAGTCGCCTTTACCCCAAATCGTATGGGTAAAACTCCAACCCCAGCCGCCGCACGAGCTCCGCGACCAGCCCCGGGGACGCCGCCTGCATGTCACCGCCGCTGTCGAAGCCGCCGCCGCCTACTACCGTTTAGGAGCCCGCCACCCCCCAGTGCTCTCGCCGCTACCTCCGACGCCACCCGCTCGGCCCGCCGCCTGCGACCTCCGTGCCGCTCCTGGCCTAGCCCCCGGAGAAGCCTCTTCAGCCACCCATCGCCACCCCCGAAGCCCGTTCCGTGGCTTGAAGTGTGGATCTGCACGCCACGAGTTACGACGACCCGCCCCCGCAGCCTGGACCCCCGCCGGCGCCCGAGGAGCAGGCAAGGCCCCCGCCGCCCCCAGGTCCGGCCCCTGCGCATCCCGAGGATATCCAGCGCCACCATTTGCTGCCGTCCCCAGTCGAGTGACGAACCCCCCCCCCCCTAACGCGTAGCGGGCAACCCCAGTGTTAAAACAGTGTTCCACCCGATGCGCGGATTGGGATAGCTTAGTTTTAAGTATACGCAAGAGACGTTTTTAGTGATAATTAGTTTGTAAATCTGCCATGATTAATAAACCTATTTTTTCTCTCTGCATCCAGCTTTTTCTTAACCGCCGGCATTATTATTAAAACGCCTGGCGTATTAAACTACATCACTGTAAGGTTCTTCCCCACTAACGACACTTCTGTGTCTCTCATTCAGCCCATCGACCAGCAGGTCATTCAAAGATTAAGACACTGTGTATGAAAGTAGTGCTTCAGAGGCACTTTGTAGCGATCCCTAAAATTAATTTAACTAGAAAGAACATTTTACCATCCTGACGTGCTAAAGGCTGATAGACAAAACCTGGGGGATGTGTCATCAAGGACCATGTGTCGACCTGGAAAAAATTGTGATTAAAGTTTGTAGCAACCAGGAATTTAGAAGGCTTCAATGATGAACCTGTGTCTCATGTTATTAAGGATATTGTGAATCTGGGCAAATCCATGGGCTTAGAGGCGAGTGATGATGACGTGGAGAAGTTCGTAGAGAACCATAAAAATGACCTCAGAACCTCAAGACGGCAGCTGAAGAAATGTCTTTTCAGAAGAGGGGGAGGAAATGGGGGATATTCCTTGCTCACTAATTAAGAAAATAATTCGAAAATGGGAAAAATTACAAAGTTTTGTAGAGAAATATCACCAGTGGCGGTTTCTGAATAAGTGGGCACTCCCTGATTCTTCTTCTTCTTTCTTCTTTCAGCCTTCTTCAATCCACCTTTGGACGTAGGCCTCCCCGAGTTCCCTCCATTTGTTTCTGTCGTCCGCCCTTCTCTTCCAAGTCAATCCCGCATGCCTTTTTATGTCGTCGGCCCACCTCATTTTTGGTCTTCCTCTCTCCCTTTTTCCTAGCCATAGGCGCCATTCTTCAATGATTTTATTCCACCTGTCATCTTTGTTCCGTGTGTTATATCCCGCAAATTTCCATTTCAATGTTGCTACTCGTTCCAGTACATCTGTAACGTTGGTTTTTTGTCTTATCCAGGTGTTCCTTTTTTTTATCTTTTAATGCTATGTGAAGCATTTGCCTCTCCATAGCTCGTTGAGTTTTTATTAATCTGTCCATGTTTCTTTTTGTCAAGGTCCAAGTCTGTGCTGTATATGTTATAACCGGGAGAACACATTGGTCAAACATTTTGGTTTTTAAATATTGGGGAATGGAATTGTTTTTTAATATATAACTTAATTTGCCGAAAGCAGACTCCGCGCCGAGACGTTGAAGCACACGGACGTGCCTACGATTGAAGTAAATTTTTTGGTGAAGTTTTAGTGCGTGTTTTAAAACAGAAGTGTTCAAATTAAATTAAATTAAATTAAATTAATTACAGTATTGTATTAGAGCAAACTTTTAGCCAGTTAGCTTGCTCCATAATTAATAGTAGTTGCAAATTAGATCATTTAGTGAAGTTTAGGGCAAATTCCCGCGTGGGTCACAAAACGGTCGTCGAATGGGAACAAAGAACGTCCTGTGCTCGTAGGTCAGGGCAAGCGTTGGGCTATAAATAGAATTCAATACGGAGCGAGGGTGGTTCTCAGAAACGGTTGCAATAGGAAATTCTCGAAATTTATCATATCTTGCCATATCTTTTATTTGGTGTATTTCAATAAATTACTTCATAATTCTTACAAATGAATAGGTCAGCTAGCTTTGTGGTTTAAACTTAGTTGATGCTTTCTTTAATTCAGTATAGTTTTAGCTGACTGGGCGAATAATCAGAGGAAAAATAAATAAATAATTGTTCATAATTGAAATCATTGTTATTACGCTTGTAGGAACCACATGAAATTACGCTACTAAAAATCGATTTATTTATCCAAATTTCATAGCTAGAAAAGGGAGTGGTGATGGGAAATATTCTGTTGGTGAGTTTAACAAGAATTTATTAAAAAAAAAATACTAATAATAATTTATAACTTCAAATAGAAGAGAAAAGACCTACTGAATTGCGTTAGTGGATTCATGTATGTCGTCTAGTTCATTAGCATTTTTAATCCACTAGTGATAGTTAGCTAAATCGCTTTTCCATACGTTACAAGTTCTTCTAAATAAGCATTCCAGTCGTACGGATTGCGCGTATAAGACGAGAGTGCGCACGGACGCGGTTTAGGACAAAACAATTTAGTGAGAAGTGCACGATAATTATTCAGGGGGAGAGGACCGAGGGAGTACCAACGATCAACGGAACCACGACCACCTCCTACTGCTGATGCTGGGGTGCTGGTTCGGCTCGATAGGCGGACCGATCAAAGGGGGCACGGCGGAGGTCAGCAAGTAAACAACGAGGAAACCAGCAAAACGAGGGCAAGCGGAGGAGAACAGCTAAGTGATCAAGCTGTCTAGTATTGTAGTCTAGTCGAAGCTAATAGATACTATAACGGTCCCGGGTGCGTACTCAAAATCCCATTGATGCGTAGTTTACTAACTACCCGGTGTTGCAACAGCGGTGCCTTGCGGTATACATTGCAGACATGCTAACGTTGTGCAATGCCCCACCCGATCCCGCCCTATCCCGGAACTTCCTACCCACCTTACTGGCATGGGGTGAGCCTGGCGTATCCAGGATCGACTCTCGAGTCAGCTCCATGTCAGATGATGATGATTATAACTTAATTTGCCGAAAGCAACCCATCCTAGTTTTATTCTTCTGATGACCTCTGCTTCTTGATTTTCTTTATTAGGTTTTACTATCTGGCCCAGGTATATATATATTCTTCTACTTGCTCTAATATATCTTGCCCGATTCTGATTGCAAGCTCGTCTTCTGTGTTAGTCATTACTTTTGTTTTAGTTTTATTCATTCTTAGGCCTATTCTGTCTGAGGTGGCAGTTAATTCGCTCATCATTTGTTAGAGTTCTTCTTTATTTTTAGCAATGATGATGATGTCGTATGCGTATTTAAGGTGATTCAGATACTCCCCATTGATGTTTATACCTCTTGCATCCCAGTTTAAGTTTTTAAATATATCTTCTAAGGCGGTGATGAAGAGTTTTGGTGAGATTGTATCACCCTGTCTGACTCCCCGTTTGACTGGTATAGGGTCTGTGTCGTCCTGTATTTGTATCGATATAGTTCCTTCTTTATAGATGTTGTGTATTAGTGTCATATACCTGTGGTCAATAATGCTTGCTGTTCCATAGAGCCTCTTCTACTGCCCACACTTCAACCGAGTCAAAGGCCTTTTCGTAATCAATAAAGGCTAAATATAATGGTATGTGGCATTCCGTAGTTTTTTCAAATAATATTTTAACAGTTAACAAATGATCACAAGTACTGAATCCTTTTAGTGATTATCTTAGTAAGAAGTTTATAGATCTGTGACAGTAGAGTAATGGGTAGGTAGTTAGTTAGGTTGAATCTATCACCTTTTATAAATAATAGTATGGTTATCGCATTTTTCCCATGCCTCCGGTATTGTGCCTTGCTCCAGCCATTTATCTAGTAGCATCTTTAGCGTTTGTGTAGCCGCTTCTCCCCCTGCTTGTAGCATTTCTTTTGTTATATTGTCTTTTCCTGGTACTTTATTATTTTTCATTTCACCGATAGCATTTATTATTTCGCCTTGCGTTATTTCTGGCACGTCCTCTGAGTTAACATTAATTATTTTCTTCTTCAGTTTTTCTTTAGTATTTTCTGGTATTTCTGTTTTTTATTCGTAGAGTGTTTTATAAAATTTTTCCAGTGTTCTACTTATTTCAGCTCTTTCTCTAATTTCCTCACCTTGTTCATTTTTTAACGCTATTATTTGTAATTTTCTCAAACTGGGCCTTAATACCTTCATATTTCCATTTCTCTGTATAACGTCTATTATTTTCTTTTCTTGCTTTTCTTTTATGTTCTGTCTGATTTGCGAATTAATTTATTTACTTCGGTATATTCAACGGTTTTTTGCTTGCCTTCTTGTAATTGTTTCCTTCGTTTTTTAAACATTTGTTTTATGGTATCAGTAATATTTTCATCTTTCCCTCGGTTCTTATTCATCAGTTTTTGACTAGTTTCGCTTAAGGTTGTGACCAGAATTTCATTTATTTCTTCTATATCTTTGCTCTTGTGCACCTTCTTGGTTTCCAGTGCCTTTTTAATTTCGTTTTGATATACGTCTTGCTTGGTTTTTAAAGTTTCTGAGTTGCATGAGAATCTTTTGTTTTCCTCCATTTCATTTTTGATTAAAATATTAAAATTAATATTTTCTTTTCGGTATTGAAATAATTATTAAAATTAACTAATTCTGCAAAAGTTTGTTTTCTATAGCTCTGTATTCGGCGGACATCGCATGACCGAACGTATCTATATGATAATTATTCATGATAGCGTTCATTTAGTGGGCCGAACAGATTCGCCCGCACTAAGATTTCTATTCCAAAGTGCAGTTTTGTGATTAGCAAAACAATAAATAGTGTTAATAACCTGCTAAAGATTGACTTTGCAAGACTTTTGATTGAATAAAATTTCAAATTAAAACATTATGCCGAATTTAAATTTAACACAGGAAGTGGAGAGAAAAGCACACAATCGGTGTTACACCTATCGTTTTCCTGCAGAGACTTATAAACTTATACTTATATTTTGGACAGAGTAGTTTCTTTTTATCCCATGCTCTCTAAGAAGAGGTTAAAAAGCGAGTTAGAAGTTATATACACAAGATCCGACTTTAAAAGAAATATCTGGTGCTACGAATATTTTAACATTTTTGTTAAAAAATAGTCTTGAGAAAACTTTTATGGAAACACTGAGACTTTAAATATTATTGTAATAACACCTATGACAACCAGCGAAGCTGAACGTTGCCTTTCCACATTAGAGCGTGTAAAAAGTTTTTTAGGAAACACCAAGTTTAAAGATCGCTTGAATGCTTTGCCTACAATGTCTATCAGCAGGAGTTTAGTTACCGAAATTGATAATTTTGAAGAAAAAGTTGCAGACAAATTTATTTTGATGGAAAATCGACGAGCAGAATTACATTTTAAAAATTAAACGTGTTTGGTTGTGTTTTTTTTTTGTTAAGTAATTACTGATTCGATGAATATCTTACGTTATTGTTTGAAAGCCATTTACAACAATGAATTATATAAACTTTTAACGTGTTTTTAAGAATTTTATATTAATTTTAGGCGAGTTTTTCCTTGTAATAACATATATTTTTGCTTTTAAAATTAACATGCACCTCACCTTATTGAAACCTCACCGGCCCTCACTGAATGTCACCCTAACACAGAAGTAGTAAATAGGGTCATAAACGTGTTTAATGACAAAGCAAAAACAAACCTCATTGGACAGGTTCTTATTAAGGCATAAGAAACACTAAACCTCAGAAGACTCTCCTTCCAAACAATATCATCTTTACATCCCTCCTCTACACCTACTCTATGCCATTAGCTCTCCACAGCTCTCCTATCCGGGAGCGCCGGGAGGGTTTGGACAGCGGGAGGCATTGGACACATTCAAAATTACCGCCTTATTAGAAAACAGCTTAAAATAGACACTTAACCCGAAGCACATTTGAATGTTCTTAGTACCCGTCTAGACGCAAAGTAGGCAGATCGCTTTGTTTCGACGCATCGCGATTTTCGGATTAATCCACCGTGCTTGTTCTAATATTTACCAATTTCAAACTGCGCTTTTAACAAACTGTTTTTGTGTTTTTTGGGTTGCTGATTTATTGCAAGTATTAGGTAAGCTTTAACAATTAAAAATGGTTGTTATTTTTAAAATATATAAACATACTTCAACGAACTTTGTATTTTATTAGTAGAACCATGTTGCGGGAGGGTATGGACACCTGTCCAAACCGTCCCTAAAATACGAAATTGTTACAGGAAACATGCCTTACAAATACAAAAGGTTGACAGATAGGACATTTTCTGCAGAAGCCATGAGAATTGCAACAGTTGATGTTTTGTCTGGAAAGTATTCTATTAGGAAAAGTGCGCAAGAGCATGAAGTCAAAAAATCAACTCTAGCGTTATATGTCAAAAAAGCAAAAGCGGTTGGAATTGAACATATGTCATTCTCTCCGCATTTCATCACATGTCAAGTTTTTTCTAATGAATTGGAATCCTCACTTGCCTGTTACCTTAAAACATGCTCAAATATGTACCATGGTTTAACTCCAAAAGCTACAGGCAGATTGGCACATGAGTTTGCCGAAAAAAACCACCTTAAAGTTCCAGAATCTTGGAAAGCTAATAAATTAGCTGGAAAGGATTGGTTTACTGGATTTTTAAGTCGACAATCTGAACTGTCCATAAGAACCCCAGAAAACCAAGTTTAGCTAGAATTTCAAGTTTTAATGAATCTACGGTTGGGGCATTTCAAGCTAAGTTAGAGGAGGTCCTGAAAAGGCACGAGTTCACTGGATCAGACATATTTAATTTGGACGAGACGGGTGTTACCACAGTCCAAAAAACGCAAAAAGTGGTTGCGACGAAAGGTCAACATCAAGTGGGTAAAGTCGTTTCGCGTGAGAGAGGAGAGCTGGTTACTCAAGTAGGCATTATTGGAGCAAATGGAACAGCACTTCCTCCAGTGTGGGTGTTTCCAAGAAAAAAATTTGACAAACATCGAATGCTAAGTGGTATTCCAGAAGAGTATGGCGCAACCGGCTTAGTTCATTCGTCTGGATGGGTGACCAGCGATAATTTTTTAAGGGTTTTAGAACATTTTCATGTTCGATGTTCTAAAGAACGCCAAGTCATTCTCATAATGGACAATCATGAATCTCATTTATCTGTTCCTGCCATTGATTACTGCAAAGAAAATGGTATTACAATTCTAACTCTTCCACACCACACGTCTAACAAATTGCAACCTTTAGATAAGACTGTTTTCGGCCCATTCAAAAGATGTTTCAACCAAGGGGCAGATGACTGGATGCTGTCTCATCCAAGGCAGACACTGTCAATTTATGACCTTGCACCAATATGCATGAAAGCTTGGGATAGATCTGCAACTCCATCCAACATCAAATCTGGGTTCCGCTGTACTGGAATTTGGCCATTTGATAAAACGATTTTTACCAAAAAAGACTTCCTTTGCTCATTTGTCACAGACAGAATAGCACCAGAAAAGCAACCCAACAACGCATCTCCTCCAAATGAGTTTAATATAAATAAAAATGTTGATGCATCACTGCAATCCGGCTCTTCTGCACAGTCAATACCAGAGCCCCAAATTCCAATCGAAAACGAGCACAAGCAAAATTTTGTATCGCCATCCAAAATAAGACCCTACCCGAAAGCTCCGGAACGAAAAGGTCCAGTAAAAAGAAAATCCATAATAGCAACCGATACTCCAGAACGTGATGAAATTGCCGAAAAAAAATTGATGAAAAAGAGACCACAAATTGATCAAAAGAAAATAGAGAAGGTAAAGAAAAAAATTATGAGCGACTCTTCTTCCGATGAGGAAGAAGTGGTTTACAAAGACTCATCCTCAGACTTGGATTTGGAACAGGATGAGGATGAGAACCTTACAAAACTTGAAGCCAACAGTTTCGTGGTTTGTAAAGTGTTTGGGAAAAAATCAGTTAGACATTATGCTGCTAAAATAGAAGAAGCTGTTGTGGATGGCTACAACGTGAAATTTTTAAAAAAGCAAGTTGCTTCCAACCGGTTTAGATATAGTGAAGAGCCTCCAGCATTTGTGCCATACGAAGAAGTGATTTTGAAATTACCAAATCCTTTCACGGACCGAAGTGCTCGATATTTGGATATGATATATTTTAATGTCGACCTTACGGAGTACAGCTTCTCTTAATGCTGAAGTTATT
>JABXWE010053815.1:0-12066 GCA_014611495.1 Limonius californicus
GGGGGGGGGGGAACGGTAGTATGAATGTGAGAAAAAAAAAAGGTACTCAACTACATATTACTATATATACTATAATACATTATTGTAATTAATTCGAATGACCGAGTTAGAACATACTACCAGAGTTGTTTGGTCACGCTACCGCTTCTGACTTGACCTAATAACTACCACGGTAGTGGTATTCGGGACCGACTGCTTTCATGTGCCCTAGGAAGCACGGCCGATCGCTTTTGTAATATCACTAAACGGGCTATCCATACTAGTAGTGACCGCAGCCTGCCTTGCTTAACTTTGATGACCGTTTGACCGGCTCCATCCGCCTTTTATTATGCTACCGACTGCTTTATACAAACTAACAGATCAAGAGTGTTACGAAGAGCGGTTAAAATGGAAGTGAAACGATCTTACAAGCTGCTAGCTGGATACAGGCTAAACAATGTTTAACAAACGAAGTCTGAAGTCCACAATTAGAACAGAAATCAATTCATTTGATTTAGAATACTTAGATAATACTACAGTTACAAATTATTTTATGCCTAGCAAAGAAAAATGTGTTTAATTTTAATTTCGCCAAATTTGTTCAAAACCCTATTGTTGTCTTAAATCCTCAATGCAACTTCACATTTAACATTTCTTCAAATTTGGAGTAACAGGGCGCTAAACCGGAACTATTACAAAATTCTTAAGAGAGCGTTCTAAATAGATCTTTAGATCGCTATTATATCACAAAATAAAAAAAGTTTGAGCTGATTGTTTGAAGAAAAGTGATAATTAATAAACCATAGTTTAAGTTAATTGGATTAATGGCTTTTTGTGAAGAAAGGCCTTTCAAACCTTTTGTACTCAAAAACGATAGTCTTCAAGACCAACTTTTCAAAAAAGCTTAAAGGTTTGAAGCTATTTAGAGCGAGAGAGTTCGTCAAAAATTCCTGTTTCAAAATTGTAGATTCGTTTATGTGAAAATAAGATCTAAAAAATATATATAATTTCCGCTTTCGCTTCCAGATTTTTTTCAGAAAGTTCTCTGACTCGATAGATTCTATTTCAATTTCTATATTATAGAAAAGTTTGACGTAAAAATATATCACGTTTATTACCCATGTTAGAAATAAAAAACCCATACATATTACAATAGCAATAATAGAAAATCCATAAGCAATTGCAGGGGAAAATTGTATTATAATCCAATTTGAACAAATTATTTTAAGTTTTGTACAAATTTACTAAAATAGATGCTCAAAGTGTCTATTTCATTCTTTGATCCACTAAAGACAAGATTTCGAATAAGCTTTCCAACGCTGTCTTCATGTTCATCCTTTAATGAAATCATGGCACAAAGCGAGCACAGGCTAGAATAAAAATTAGTTTATAAAATATACCGTGGGAGTACTTTAAAATAAAAATAGGATGTGCAAAAGCAGTGGAAAAGCGATTCCGAACTTCAGAGCAAAAGACACGTACCGGTGTTCAGATTAATCCTATTGTTAACACCTGAAAACCGCTCTCTAGATTCGCTCTTTTACATAAACGGTGCAGAAAAATAGGTTTAAAGTTAACCTTATGATTGTAAAACACTTCGAATCCACATTGATATCGTACAATTCGCGAAACCGAAATTTTCAGTTATAAAATTGTTTTTGCAGGAATGTTTATGTAAATTTCTGCTCAATCTACAACGGATGATTAGAACTAAACGTGTTTCATCATCGGTTAAATTGCAGTAACGACTTAATTATATAATAGATCTATTACAAATCTAGTGACTGGAACAACCCTTCGCCAGTATTACTGTAATAACTAGTACGTACTACTGTAATAATCCACAATAACTGTAGTATACTAGTAAATTTGCGGATACCTATCAAGTATCGAGCTACCACACTATAAATTTTGCAATTATCTGATTGGCTGATGCTAGATTTTTTGCATAGTGGCCATGCATCAGTTACTTCCTCGTTGAACTTACTCTGCTTCAATTAGCGCAAAGTAAACGGTAAATTTAAATACTACACTTCGGAATAGCCACTTTTAAGATGCTAAACGTGATGCCTTAATTTTCCTTACAGCTTTATTTTACTGCCTTTCAAGTATTCAGCGACATTCAAAGTAACCTAATAAAATTATTTTTTATCATCAAGGAATTGGCCATGGACTCATTAAACCGTCTTAATTAAGTAAATCGGGTTAGTATTTAGCCGTTCCTTTAGGATATGAGAAACTGTTTGCATGTACAGCTAAGGAGCTTCAATTTTCATATTTAACAAAAACAGAAACATGTTAAGCAACACATGTTCTACTGCACATGGAGGAAATAATTTATTCGTATTTCTAATATAACATCTGAATTAAAAAAATACCCATACGTAATGTAACAAAAGGTTTAATTAATCAGAAAAATTTCATGCTTGTACGGAACTCGGCGAGTGAAATTTTTGATTAATTTCACAGACGAAACTGCTCAAATTTGATTCATCGACAGCCTTTCCGTCCCACTGCTGGGCATCGGCCTCTTCTCTGCCACGTGTTTCTCCTCAGCGCTAGGGTAGAAACACGGGGGACCTACAGTTTAACGTCGAATCCGAATTTGATTACTTACACAAAAGTAGACAAAATCAAAATATTGCCTGGTATTCATAATGATTATTATGCGAAGACAGTTTCATTTTAAGTTGGTTGTACCTTGCAAAACAATCCGTGCTGAGAAGTACTTAGATGGATGGCTCAATATAGTTGCATATGCAACCGGTCGTGCCTCGGAGGGCACGTAAATCCGTCGGTCTCGGCTTGTCACACGAACATCTTTGATATCCGCAAACTTCTACTGTTTGTTCGGAGGGTTTGGGAAACCTCCAATCAGGACTACGTGCAAAGACGGTTCACTGAACCTACTCATTGTATGTAATTTAACACGCCGTTGGCATATACACAAGGGAGAAGAAGAAGGACGCAAAATGAAATATCACCTGGTATTCATAATGACTATTACACGAAGACAGTTTCATTTTAAGTTGAGGGTTTTGCATTGCAGAACAATCCGCGGTGAAAAGTACTCAGATGGATGGAACATCTTCGATATCCGCAAACTTCTATTGTTTGTTCGGAGGGATTGGGAAACCTCCAGTACGTACAAAGAGGGTTCACTGAACCTACTCATTGTATGTACCTAATTTAACAGGCCGTTGGCATATACACAAGGGAGAAGAAGAAGGACGCAAAATAAAATATCATCTGGTATTCATAATGACTATTACACGAAGACAGTTTCATTTTAAGTTGAAGGTTTTACATTGCAGACCAATCCGCGCTGAAAAGTATTCAGATGGGTGGCCCAACATAGTGGCATATACAACCGGTCAGGCTTCGGAGGGCACATCAAACCGTCGGGCTCGGTTGCCACACGAAAATCTTTGATATCCGTGAACATCTATTCTATGTTCGACGGGTTAAGATAACCCCCAGCCCGGAATACGTGCAAAGCGAGTTCACTTAACCTACTCATTGAATGTAATCTAACAGGCCGATGGCATATGCACAGAGGGAGAAAAAGAAGAAGCAGACAACATTAAATATCGCCTGGTATTCATAATGACTATTACACGAAGACAGTTTCATCTTAAGTTGAGGGTTTTACCTCGCGGTGAAAAGTATTCAAATGGGTGGCCCAACATAGTGGCGTATGCAACCGGTCATGCTTCGGAGGACACGTAAATTCGTCGGTCTCGGTTGTCTCATGAACATCTTTGATATTCGTAAACTTCTCTGTTCGACGGGTTAGGTTAACTTCCAGCCCGGAATACGTGCAAAGAGGGTTCACTGAACCTACTCATTGTACGTAATTTAACAGATCGTTGACATATGCACTGAGGGAGAAAATAAAATAGCAAACAAAATTAAATATCGCCTGGTATTCATCATGACTATTACACCAAGAGAATTTTATTTTAAGTTGAGGGTATTACCTTTCGACCGTATTTGCTTGTATTATTTCGATATCTACGACGTTGAAATTTTATAAAAAATATGACATTTGCTCATATCTTAATTTTCATTGGTCACCTAGGATAGTGACAATTTGAGAAAAAAAAATTGTCGCTCAAAAATGTATTTTTTTCCAAATCCGTACATCTTAAGTGTGTTATGATCTTATATGTTTTAGATCACTAGATATACTTGAATTGATTTGTACTAGAAGGATACCCTTCCCATTAATATTTCGGGAAGAAAAAAATTATTTTTTTTTTCTTGTATGGAATCTATTTTCAGACTGGCTACAATACATGAAAAATATATCCTGCCGAGGCAACACCCTTCAGCAGTGTGGGTAGAGGGTGCCGACCCAAGCAGGTAACAAGCTGGTACATTCAAAACTTATATGTAAGCTTGGACTTAAACAAAGTGTAACATTGAATTGATTTTATACCCACTGCAAACTAATGTAGTAATGTGCTATGACATTTGGTGGAGGCGATACCAATTACAGTGGGTTGTTGCATGTAGAATCAACCCATAAACTCCGCAGAGTGCCACAAAATTACGTTACAATGTATAAACGAAACCACTTTCATAAGTATTCTTCTTTGTTACTTTACAGTTTCTTTGTTCTCTTCCTATATCGAAAGAAGCAAAACATATAAAAAATCAGAGAATTGATACTACTTAGACTATATCAGCATAATATTGCATTATAGTTTTCGGTTTCCCTAACTGATCAATTTTTTGTATGTACAAAAAGCGTTAAACATTTAAACAATTTAGCAAGTGCGGCTATAAATTTACCTAACATTGCACTACCAGTTTAGATTTACGTGTATGTTATCGTTAAGTTTTCGGATTTCTTATTTCACTGTCGTATATAGAAAAAGTCATATATCTAAAATATTCAGTGAGTAGATATTAGAATAAACGAGAAATACTCATAACCTAGCTACTCATACAGCTGTTTCCGTTTTCATTATTAACGTTTCAGTTTCTCTTCCGCAAAGCTGTATAAAAAGTAACTTTTAAACAATTCAGGGAAGCTAGCTTTGAACTGAACTAAGTACAACAAATTGACAAAACAAAAAAAAGTAGGTTTTTATTCACAACGAAAAATCAGCCCATAACCAGGCTGTGGACTGACCTGATATTACATTACGAATCTTTAGGTTTTCACTTTCTTTATTTCTGCGATTTAATAAATGAGTCACATCTAAAAATTTTTAAAAATGTGTGCACTCGTAACTAGAAGCCACGCCATTATTGGGCTTCAAACTGACCTAATGCTGTGTTATAAAGAAAACATGTAAGTTTTTGTTGCTTTTTCCATTTCTCTATCAATCCTATATAGAAACAGTTAAATATGAAAATAATTCAGTGACTTGATCCTAGGGTAGACTAATAACCAGGCTACAACTGGGCTGTAGATTGGCTTAATGTTGCATTACAAGCCTATGTAGAAAAAATTTTCTAAGGTTTTGTTGCCATTACATTTTCAATTATCCTATTTTTGCCGCATAAAAAAGAGTAACATATTTAACAGATCCCGTGAATTCATACTAGAATAAACGACCGATAACGCCATAACTTGACTGCAGACTGACCTAGCGTTACATAACACGTTTATAAAAAACCTTTCGAAAGGTTACTTTTTCGTTACGTTTTTTATACTTTTTAGTGATGTATAAAAGATGTTTAATATTTTTTAATAACGAGCTTTTAATACACCGGATCTGATAACTTATAGATATTTTACACAGCTTAAGAGCGAAGGTAAATGATCAAGAACTAATAACTGAAACTACTTTTTACTGTTAAATGTCCTAGGAGATGCACCAATACTAAAATTTAAAAATAAAACCTACATTAGTTTTTTTGTTATACTGTTACAATGTAGAAAAACAACAGCAACATACATACATATTTTCATTTTCTGGATTGGTAAAGTTTTCCTTATTATTTTGTGTTTATTAATAGTTTTATGAGAGGTTAAAAATTAAGAATCCATTATTATTTAAATGTGAGAAGGTAGTGGCAAGAATAAATATAGAATTATTGCATCTAGCGGAATTATATGTTGACGTCGGTATTAAGCCTTAGCAACAATAAAAGGTCAACATTGTATAAAAAAACTGTGCAGTTCTGCCAAGCTCTACCTATTCAATTTAAATAACTTTCTGTGCTCTCATATTTATGGCAATCAGTATCTGTCTTTTATTAAATTAATTAATTACTTATAATTAATTTTTTAATGAATAAAAACTGGATAGATTACATAAACACCAACAAAAATACAACAAAACACCTTACGAAAATGATCAATAGTATCAAAAACAAAACCACAAAGTTCACTATGTTTGAAATTCACGTTTTACTACAAGACAAGCAGTAAACAAAAAGCCAAGATTAGACTTTTATGGTTTATATATTTACTAATGTTGCTGATAAGGCTGGAATTTTTATATATCTTAAATTTACAACTTTTGGGTTTAGATCGGGAAGGCTCACGATTTGTTAACATCAAACTTGAGTTCAAGCATAAAATGATACACGAGAGATCGGAAATGTATTTAGCTTGATCGACAATCGTAAAACAATATTATTTTGCAGAGTTTGGTTTACGTAACATCCATTAATTAATCAAGCTCGTTTGGTATTAATTATTTTCAATTAATCCAGATCTGGTTTTCAAGCAAATTTGTTACCTTGTTTCGATTAAAATTAGCAATAAAAATATCAATAAAATACAAAAAGCGGAAGCGAAAGGAAAGTACGAGAGTTATAACCCAAACTAGAATTTCAAGGCCTTGACTTGAATAATTGTTTAAAATTACAAGAAAACTAGTTTTTATGCCCTTTTTTGCATACTTGTTGACAACAACCACTGATAGTTTTTAATATATCATTATGTTTATGGATTTGTTTATTTATTTCTAAGTAGAAAAATTATAAAAATGCATACGACAGTAAACTATGATTTAATTAAAAACAAAATGCTACTTTCATATTTCAACTAAAATTAGGAAAAAAAATTAAAAGGGAAAAAATAAAAGCACAGGTTTATTAATTTGGCACGCTTTGTACTTTCACTTATCAAAATGTTAATGGAATCGTTTAAATTCCTGCCATAAAAAGAGTTAGTAAAATAAAAAAACAAAAATATCAGTTTCACCTAAAAACTTCAAAGTAATTTGTATATTAAATGGCGCAACACGTCAAAATAGTAAAATATGAAGGCATTTTCTCCTCTCCACCCCCAAACGTGTGCAACCTTTCGAAGATTATCAATCTTACTGAAAGTAATCAACTGGAAGTGACTAATTCGTCCCGTATTAATACGAGTACAGTTTTATTTTCAAATTACCTAAGCCATTCATCATTTTCTCCAAGTTCCTCAACTTTCTGACATGTAAGTAGTACCAACCTGCCGCGGCAGAGAAAGCAATTGCCGATGGTATTTCGAGCATTTAAAAATTTCGAATCACGCTGAAAATTGTAATGTTAAACAGCAACATATTTTATTAACAAATCACGTAGTTTTAAGCCCAAGTTTACTGACGTTTTAGGGAAAAATCGATCAAATTTCCAATTTATACCCAACCAAGCCCACTCCAGGTCATTAAATATTCCGAAAAGGTTCAACCCCTGGGGTTGAAGTATATTAATTTGCATTTTGAACTGCAATTAAGGTGACTATAACCTTGCGACTGGAAACAGGGATGTTGGCATTTTAATATTTCGCAGGAAGTGTTGTAAAAAATATGGCCATTCGCATTTTGTTCTAGAACAACAGTATTTGTTTTTATTTTTGTGCAGCTTTAATTACATTAACATCGTTAATTGTTCAGTGTATCAACATAAGATACATTTATAGCCGAAAATATAAATAGTTTTGATTACTGGGGGCAAAAAGAGGTTCTGCAATTTTGATGTATTTTTAATGCAAATTTAGATTTATTGAAGGATATAACAACAAAAAGCGTCGTCTAAGATTGATGTTTTTATTTGCGCTTACATGCAATTTTGTTTCGAGCAGGAGAGAATGCAAAGCCGAGAAGTAAAACGGAAAAATCAGAATCGACCGGGTTAGTCACGCGAACATGTCAGCGATGAGTTAAAAGTGTTTTACGCAACTTTGGAGTCAAGTGGAAGTGAATTTCCACTTTGTTCATACTCTTATAACTGCAAAATAACCATCTGGATTGTCTTTCGATCGCAGATTACACTTGAAAAACATTTTGCTCTTTACTTCCTCAACTCTCTTGCTTATATAACATTTCTAAATATTTATAAAGTAATTTCTATTTAAGATTAATGTTCCGTCTCGTAAAAGCATTGTTTCTTTGACACATAACAATAATTAGATATGCGGCTACCTTACAGATTAGTTTTGCATTTAAATTTCGGATTTTAACATACAAACCCAACTAACTTTGTATGGCAAATTAGTGCAAATTATATTCTTGATGTTATCGGTTTTATCTCTAGAACGATCCAATAAAAACAGAAACATCAAGTAGGCCTTGAATATAACAAATGTTCTTGTTGTTCACATCCAAGCGAACTAATTAACGGCCACCACCCACTTCATTACAATTTATTATTATGAGTAAATACGTCATTTCACGCACATTCTTTTGTCCAAAAATGCCGGTTTGGGACAATATCGGTTTGATATTATTAGAAAATAGGGGAAGTAACCTTTCGAATCAAATGTTAATTTAATACCTAACCACGTAATTAACCAGTAATTATCTTTTTTGAACGATCCGGTATTATTTTATTGCAAATATTCGAACAAGTTGGATTTTATCTATTAAGACTTTATTATGTATCTCTTTAGATGCTTTTTGGTGTAAAATGAAACGGTAATAGTAACAATAATATGAAAAAAATATTATGTTATATATTACAAGAGTATGAACAAATGAGCGATGTAAATATGTAGATGCGAATATTAAGAGGAAATGTATTAAATTAAATGAGAAAAGAACAGAGTACGAAGTAAAAAAAAGTAGGAAAGATACTTAACATTTAATGAGCAAGAAATGTTGGTAAAATACTGACGCTATTTTGACCTCAGAAATATATGGTAGCATTTTGTACAAACATTTTAGAGACACCTTGTATAACGGATGAAGACTAACGCAAACGTAAAAGGTATGAGACATGTGAAAGAAATGGACGAACTATACAAGTAAACGATAAAAGAGTAACGAAAGCGAAAACTGTTAAAAAGCGAAGAAATCAACAAAAAAAAAACTAAAGGGTAAAATCAACACACAGTATATGATACATTCCTAATTTTTGCTTTAGATAAAATACTATCAGACTCCTTTATTTTACATTTTCGGCACACAAGTGTTAGCACCTAATTAAAACTACTATTTAACTGAATGAAAATACAAAATTATGTTATAGCAACACCAATTCAATTTCTGCATATGTAGGACTATGCAATTTCTTTCAGACTTTCTGTTTAAAACACCGAAGGGCTGGGGGCTACACTCTGACCGCGAACCTAAAACCATAAAACGGCTCGGCGTCACATTCCTTTTAGTTCGAAGAAGTTTGAAGTTGCTACACAAGAGGGCCACAAAAAGTAAACGTACCTGCTGACGTAAAGAAAGTGTACCCAAGAACAATTAAGCAGAACAGTCTTATACAAGGAGCTGAAAAAGGATAAATTAAGAGAGAGGCAACAAAAAAAAAATCGGATGCAAAGCGAAACAATTAAGTATTATTCAGACACGAGGACGATAAAATATAAGCAAAAAATGTATATATTCTTGTCCTCTTCTTCGGGTGCTTCATTTCTTATGAGACGTAGCGATCTTCTCTCCTATGCCTGTGTTGCGCGTTTAAAGTATCACAGACATAGAGGACCTACAGCGTAACGTAGGCTCCGCACCACAGGAAGTGTAAACACTTCTACTCCAGCGAAGATTTACTACGCAGAATACCTCGCTGGTTTGCCATTGCCTTGCGAGGGAGAACCGCCGTTAAAAGCCAATGTTCTGGTACTAGCAATTGAACCCAGGACATTCGGCGTAGAAGTCTAACACACTAACCTCTAGCCCACTGTCGCCTCATATATTAATTAATTAAATTAGGTAATAAAAAAAAAACGAAATTAACTTAAACGTAAAAGTTTGCGATTTGTGAAAGATATGAGAGAAGAAATTATAGAAGTAAATTAACACCAAGGTAGTTTTTTGTATAGGCCTTTTAGAGACACTGTGTATAACGAAATTATGAAGACCCCAAACGTAACAGGTAAACCATATAAGTAAACGGAAAAGACAAAAGTAAAAACTGTTAAAAGGAAGGCTAGAATAACAATTAAGTATAATACAGACACGAGAAAATATAAGCAAAAAGATATATAACGAAAAAACGAGGACCAATTCAAACATAGAAGGTTGAGATGAATGAAAGAAGATGACAAATGTAAAAATTATTAAAAAGCGGAGAAAAAATGCGGACTGAATTCATAATATATGATGTATAGCTAATTTTTGCTTTAAAGAAATATACTATCAGACTGCTTTATCTTACATTTACGGTATATAAAACAACCACAAGAAATAAACGTACCTACTATCGTAAAGAAGGTGTACCGAAGATCAGTTAAAAGCGAAACACTCTTATACACGGAGGATGGGCTGGAAAAGAATAAAATAAAAGAGAGTTGATAGAGCAGCACGTTTAAAGACCAACTGTAAGGAAATAAGCATAGGCAAGAAAATAAAACGAGTAAAAAGCCAATCAATTAAGCATAATACAGACATGGGAACTCAAGAAAATATATAATCAAAAAGATATATTACAAAAGAACGAAGGCCAAACGTAGAAGGTTGAGATGTACGAAAATTATTAAAAAGCGAAGGTAAAAAGGCCGACCGAATTCATAGTATAGTACGCTGCTAATTTTTGCTATAGATAAATATCCTTTCAGACTGCTTTATTTTACATTTTCGGTTCATAAGACAACCACAAGTAGTAAACGTACCTGCTATCGTAAGGAACGTGTACCCAAGATGTAGAGGCAGGCGGTAGGCTGAATAACGACAAAATAAGTATAGTCGGGCGTAGTCTAATTTGACGGGTGGCCCTTCGCAGTACGAACCACCACAACACTTGTATAGTTATATTGCTCTCTTTCTAGCTCCTTAGTTCGTATAGGCTATTAGAGCGAGTGCAAGTCTTGCAGATTGCCGCTCTAAAGTTTATGAAATGCACTGCGGTGACTTGTGAAACGAAAAGAGATAGCACTTACAGTGTTCAGTGGTTCCAAACTGGAACCGTTTACCTTATAAGGTTATACCTGCCGCTAATATTCTGTAAGTAGACGGTATATACAGAAACTTACAAAAATTTAACAGCTCTAATTATGAAGTATAAAAGTTTGGCAAAAAATTACTTGGTACACTATCCTGGCTTCTGTTTTCGGTTTTCTAATTAATATTTAATAAAGTTCTGAATTTCATATACGTAAAATCGGACCGACTGTTTGAGACGCATCAACGGTCACACACGCATGTACATACAACCGGAAAGATTTATAAAACCATTTTTTTGTATTACAATCTCATCTTATCAATTTTTCACGAAATAAATAGTGTTTTATATTTACAGAAACACACAATGAGAAAAGCAACACAGTAAGATGGTGCATTTTCCGGAGCAGGTGATAACGATTGCCTATCTAACCTCAACTAAATGTAAATAAATTGTCAGAATATTTTCACTTAGAAAAAACCTCGAAAACACGTAAATCTCGTGCATAATTTGTATAAATTATACACTTTTTAAATATACATAGTTTTGGACATTTATACTTACAAATCCTTGACATTTTCGTATCATAGTTACTATTTACACAAATAGTTCCTGATTATACGAATTATAAAATTACAAACGCTGTCAACATAGAGAACATTTAAAATGTTTCAAAACCAACTGATTTTAATAACAAATCTTGCTCCACGGTCTGGTCTCACAAACATCCGTGTCTGCGTGCAGTTTACTCAATAGCCACCATGCTTTCCGGACTTAATACCGTTAAAATGAAAAATACAGAAGATTGAC
>JABXWE010053817.1:0-13260 GCA_014611495.1 Limonius californicus
AATTATGTACATCCCTATTATATACAATAAACTTATTCAAATAACTAGGTAATTTATTATTAATGAGTTTAAAAATCAAAATTAATGTATTAAAATATATTCGTTGCTTTATGCTAAGCCATTGCAAGGTTTCTAACATTAATATGTGGCAGGTTTTCAGAACTCTTTGAACTAGATGTGCTGTATTCTATTCTATATCCGTAATGTAGCTTATATATCCTCAATTCGAAATAGCTTAAGATATTTAAGTTTCATCATAAATTCAAATTCAGGTTAAAGTCTTTCTTCATAACTGAGTTAACGCGATTAATAAGAAAATATTCCACAATAAGTGCAGAATAGGCAGGTGCATTGTCATGAAACAAAAACCATCAACTTTTTTCTCGGAACTGTTGTTGCAATAATCTTAAAAGATTCACGTAGAATGCACTATTTATTGTTTGTCTTTAAAGTATAAATTTTGTGTAAAACTATTAGCATTAGAAAATAATTAACATGGTTTTGATTCTGGATTTTTACAAGCCTTTCTGGTCTTGGTGATGATTTTCAATCCACCGAATGCTTTGGCAATTGTTCCC
Organism: Limonius californicus; assembly: GCA_014611495.1. NCBI lineage: Eukaryota > Metazoa > Arthropoda > Insecta > Coleoptera > Elateridae > Limonius > Limonius californicus. Next base: position 579 of record JABXWE010053817.1, read on the forward strand.
ACGATGGTCCTAAAATACCTATTATTCCTCGCAAATGACAATGCACTTAAGAAAATTGTTCTCTTTTCTTGCTCTTCCGTAAGACTGTGCAAGACGAACATACACATACCTTCCTCGTTCTTAATGTTCTTGTAAAATTTGCTAAATCGTCTCGTTTCGAGCAATCGATTGGCTTCCATTCTAGTGTCATCGTGAACATTGTTATGTGTATTTTTCGTGTTAGCATCCCGGCAGTCTGGTAGGTGTATTTGACTGCCTACGGTTCCTTTTTTCCTCCAACCTTGATTCGAACTTTTTAAGTTTCTGCAGCTTTCGGGAATTTGGCAGAGTTTTCTTGAAGTTGTAGGTAGATTTTGAATAGGGTGGGTGGATTTTCCTGAAGTGTGGATGTCAGACGAGACGTCCTCTTGAGTTACTGGCCGTGCAAGTTGTGGGTTGCTGGTAAAAGTGTGGAAGGTGATTTAACATCGTGGCGTTTTCATGCTTCGCGGATTATTGAAATCATCCTTACCTACAAGAGGATTGAGTTAGTTTTTTGCGATTTATTTTGGTGTTTGGCTACATTCTCATTGGGTCTAGCCCATATTAATTGAAAACTTTAGCAGAAAATTGATACGTTACCCGCCGCATGCTATGTGGGGTCTCGTGGGACCGTTTTCCGACCAACCAGCCGGTCTCGTTCACCTGTAATTTTCGGTTTCTACGTGCTGTACGAAGTTGGAGACAACAGCCACCGACGGGAGGGTTCGAACTTCTGGAGAACTTCCAAATACGTTGTCGAAAGGTGTCTACATGAGCTGCTAGTCGAGCTTGATGCCATCTACTGCCGCGTCCTCCATAATCGTGTTGAGAAGGCTCCAGGAACAACCCAGCGAACGACAAAAGGTCTGATTTCCCAGTTTTCTTTGTTCTCTATCTTCGTGCTACCGTATGCAGGGAGCTCCGATGCCAGGTGAATTTATCTAGACATGTTCCAGACTCAACGGGGAAGCCGAAACTGTCTATGACTTGTATTTTTAATTTTTTGGTATTATCTTTCGTTTTTAACATTATTATGCATTGGCGACTGGTGACTTACCTTCAGTAGGTGCATCCAGCTTAATTTTTTTCCTGTTTTGTAACTGCACTCTGATATTTAATTAAGATTATGCTGTTGTTCTATGCGGCACAAAATTTGTAAACAAACCTTTTCTTTGCGTACCAACTTCAGCCCGCTGTCAATTGTGGCTATGTCTATTTCCACGGCTGCGGGACAATTGTAATTTAGACAATTGGCAACTTAATTGTTGATGAGTAAATTTTCTTGAATTATAAGACAATTGTGTGGATTGATTAATAGTGATAAACGATTCGGTTCGGTGCTGCCGTTTACATTTTACGCGTTGGTTTACCTGGTTTAACGCCAAGCCTTGCATCACTTCACCAGCTTTCGAAAACTCGTATTCAGACCTTAATTATTATCAATTTAGCTTGGTCGATTTTTAGATCCGTCTATTTTCAGATAGGGGTTACGTCCGCTAAATTGCTTTCCTTGTCAGACTCCATTCGCCTGGGAACTTTCCCTCAATTCGAGTTTTCTCGAATTATTTTGACCTGTTGTCCAAATCATATAAAATAAAATTGAAATTTACTTCAGCATTTTGTATTTTTTGTATTTAGCCAATTAATCCGTTTACTAATTTCGAGGCAGTTATAAATTATGGTCTTACCTCAATTTGCTGTTACTCACTTATGTGTTTAATCTGTAGTTTATGCAGCTTAACTAACATTTATTGTGGTTTCACAGAGTATTTAGGCATTCGTTAAGTTGGGACAGATATTGAGTTTACCATTTGGTTTGGTATTTATTGCTACTTACTGTTTGTCATACAGGACAGTATTTACTTTATTAATAATTTTTGATAACTTGGCCTTCATCTTAGAATTGTAGGGGCACTCATACATAGAGTGTGCGACTGATTTGTAACTTAACTGTTTATATTTAGGATGGTGCTTATACAGGGTGTACAAAGTTTGATTTAACCTAGCTCAGGTTCTTACCTCCTCTAAGTGATACTTAAATGTAAGCTCAATAAATAAATATTTACAAAAATATAGGAATCCTCCAAGGATTCATAACAACATCTGGTAGCAGTAAGAAGTTTTAAACCAGAGCCAAGAGTTCTTAGAATCCTGAAGGTAAACGAAGTATAGTAGGGAGGTAAATGCCTGCAAGTGCAGTACTGCTGTACGTGTCACTTTACATATTTTGACGTAATAAGTTATTAGTAGCGTTTACGAATCTAGCAACTGATTGCTAAAGTAGATTCAGTAGAAAAAGTCTGCTGCAAAATTAGACGCCCACAATTTGAAAAGAATAACACATATATCTCCTTTCCCATGCTGTCCCATTATATCAATAGCAATATAAACACGCCTGTAAGTTTTAATAACATTTTACATTAAAAAGAAACAATAAATCATCAATTCCATTTATACAACAAAGAAGGTATACCAGCGTAGATGAAAGCAGAACAGGTCAGAAAGGGCTTATAGCTTACAATGTACTGCAGTCTGTTCTGTTTTTGTCTATGGAGGTATATTCTTCTTTGTTATATAAATAGAATTTTATATTTTGTTCCTTTTTAAAATGAAATGTTACTAAATCTTAATAGCATGTTTATATTTCAATTGGTATCATGGAACAGAGTGAGACCGAAGACATCTGTTTTCTTTTTTAAATTGTGGGCGTTTAAAGGGACTTTATGCATTTACTACTTATGCTCTTTATTAGTGTTACCATTTCATGTGTTTATTATGTGAATATGGGCTGCAATAGCAACCTCAGGTGAAGCAGCAGTGGCTTATGTATATACAGGCTGGTTGATGTTTCATTACATACCCATTAATTATGTTTAATTATGATTCCAGGTAATTAAAACATTCTACATTTAATTTTATACTTTCTTTTTAAATGAAACACTGTGTATTGTTTAGATATTTGGACAGCTTATTCAATTCTTAATACCGTTTTTATTTTTTTCATTTAGACAACAAATAAGCTGCAAAAGTTTGTCGCAAGTTGTGCATTATGCCATGGCGCGCCGTCATACAGATGGTCTGTCAAACAACTGACAATTAGCATGTTATTGTGCAATAAAAATAATATTTTCGTTTTTGATTAAAAACTGCAGTTCCAAAGCCTGCTAAGGTATATTCTTTTTCTTAGTATTATGACATTATTTGTGTCTAAATGAAAAAAATAAAAATGATGCCATATTTTAAATTTAATAAGCTTCCAAATATCCAAAACAATACAGCGTGTTCCATTAAACAAAATCTACAAAACGCTGTTCTTTTGTTTTCTTAGTGACAACATTCTGCCGTTGATGGTTGGAAAGAGCGCTTAAAGTTATTTAAGAATAGTTGTTGAATGTGGAGGAGGATCTTTTTCTTATCGGGAGGGACGGTAGAAATTTTTACGAACTAAATGTAATAAATAAATAAACATTCACCGATAGGGCCTGAAAATCGGTTTTGTGTAGTCATCAAGACTAAATTCTGGGGAGCTCAGGATTTGACAGCTTGAGACATGTACGCGGTGCACTCATAAACATACAAACAGTCACAACCCCATTTCGACACACAAGCAATAACACATTACTACATTAACATTGCAATTTCTACAGTTCTACTTACAGGGGTCGGATGTCCCCAGTTAGAATTCCGCGTTGTATCTAGTAGCTCACCTTTGACACCATGACAGGACCGTCTTTAGTAGTTCTCGTTCAGTGTGGGGCGTCCTTGACAGGGCCGTCTTTAGTAGATCTTGACTGATGTACCTAACCTGTAACGGGTAGCGGGTAACCGAGTGTTACCACCGGGCAATGGGTCCCCCATATCATTGTGAACACCAAACGACGTTGGCTATCGCCGTACGTGCTCCACAAAGAAAAGAGTGAGAGATAAGTTCTCCATAGGCCACTATGCAAAATACAATGCTGGTTGGTCAACCAGGTCGAGGTCAAGTCGAGTGATTACGCCCAATCACCGACACGCCAAGCATTAAGCAGCTTAAAACGGAACAATGTGCAGGTACACAATCCCCAAGCACCTTGGAGAGCTCACAAACCCCCCAAGCATAATACCACAGGCCTCAATCATAATAACACACTAATTACAATTAGTAACAGTACTATCTCAACAGTACTACATAAGCAAAAGTATTATCTACAGCTTCAATTAACAACTACTCATCTCGCTCAACTCCACTACCTTACAGGTAACCAATACATAGGCTTACATCACTTTAGTGCATTTATCCACTAAGCAACATACATATACTACTAATTCACGTATACCAAACGCGCGAACTCGTCTGAGAAGCCACCCCTTCGGCCGCTTCGGACCCACTAACCTAATTTTCCCAAATCTTCCTAAAAACACCGCTCTGAGACGAGTCTCGGGTCTTGGAAATGCACAACCATAAACATAATTGTTTAGACAAGGAGGCTAGTTAACCACAATATTTAGAAAACAGCTTTATTGACAACTATACTAGCATACAATAAGGGCCCGTCTTTCAATGTTCCGATAAAAGTGTCCGACAGTTATCAGACGGTATAAGTTATCATGTACCCGACAGCGTTTTTGCGTCTTTCAATACAACTTATCCTACTGGTTAGGTGTCGGCCAAATTCCTACTGTTTAAGTACCAGTGGTTCTAAAGAATGTGGGGTAAATTTCACACAATGGTGTGCGGAAAGGACAGCATTATCTTAAAAGCAGTGAGTTAAACAGAGATACCTACAGTTTGTTTACTAAACGCCAAGGGGCTCAACGTCTTTTGCCGTAGTTGGTTTTAAAATATGGGATTTAAATTTGCAATTGTATGTGTAACAATTAGTTTTTCTACTGTAGCTTTTACTAACGTTACTAATTCCACCTGTAATGAACTGCTTACAAAAACCACAAAGTTACGTAAAAGCAACTGCTCCATGGGTGTTACACAATGGTTTATGAAATATAAACAATTTCGCCTATATATCACTGTACAGTACTTTATTATTTGATGTAACTTCTTTGAATTTCTTCCAGTAATATTAGAACAGTGGTTTTCTTTAATTTAAATCTTCAGAAAATTTTAAATCACCCGAAAAATCAAAATGATTGCAACGATAAGCCTGCGGTCTGCATTTACATTTTACATGACTAAACATTTTTGCTTCTTCAATTTGTAAAATTGATCGATTGATTACTTACTACTCTAGAAAAATAGTATTAATTTTATAAACACTTTATTTACATTTACATCCGATCGAAACGTTTTGTGTCGCCTCGTACTCACTCGTAGCTGCATTATTTGGCCGATAAAGTACTGTCGGTTGCTTCTAGGAACTACCCGATAAGTTATCCTATGGAATAAGTAACCTATCCTATGACGTAGACTATCGGACGATTGAAAGACAGAAAATACCTTAACAAGGCGGATAAATGTGGCCGATAGCTTGTCTAGCACTTTATCGGTACATTGAAAGACCGGCCCTAAATGTAAAAGAATTTGTCCAAAAATATTATTCCTACAAATGTTTTAATTAGTTGGATTCTGACGAAATTAATTAATGTGTGTAATGAAAAATCAACCACCCTGTATATTGCGCTAGCGAGTTTATGGTATATATCCAACGAAGTGTAATATGTTTTTACCCAAATGGTTGAGTATTACCTATTTGATATTATATGTGGTTTACGTGTCCTGCTTACTGTTATTGTTATCGTACAAAACTGGTGAATCGATGTAAATATTTATTGGGAGCAGTAGCGTTGTAAATGTAACTACTTAGCTATGTAAGCAGTGAGTATTGCAGCATGTTTAATTATTTTTTATCTGGCAATCATTAGGTATAGTCATAGTTAACTGGCAGAGGTAGTCTTGTATGGTGCCCCCGAGGGATGATCATGATTTCTGTGGGTCGGAGCAAACTCCTGCACTTAGGCCACCAGTGCCCATTGTGCTCCCTAGGGGTTACAAAAGAATTCATTCCCTGAACAGGTTCGTCGCTTCAGCGAAGGACAGAATCCTTTTCAAAGGCGTGTCTTGAATGTCTCTTGGTTCAAGAAAGGGGGAGCCAAAGTGTTTGTGTCTTAAGGCCGCTAATGCCTTGCATTTGCATAGGACATGTTCAGGGGTTTCCTCTTGCTCTTGACATTTCCTACACTGGTTGTTTAACACAAAACCTATAGTGTGGAGATGACTGTTCAGGTGTCCGTGGCCTGTAAGGAGGCCTGTTATTATCCTGATTTGTCTTCTGTTTAGATTCAGAATATAGTCTACCGATTTAGGCGTAGGGCTCTTGATGAAGGCTCTAGCCTGTTTGGGTGTGAGTCTGGAGGTCGAAGAGTGTTGAAATTGCGCGTTTGCGTGATTCCAGATTTCGTGCCTCACATGTTTGGTGGTTATTCCAAAAGCTGGCTCTGGACCTACTAAAGGTTCAGAGGCCCCAGCCACAGCTAGGGCATCAGCTTTCTCATTGCCACTTATTCCACATAGGAACCTATAGGATTTTCACATAATTCTCAGCTGAGAGTTTGACGAGTGTGGCTTGACATTCTTCAACAAGCCTAGACCCTAGCTTGGGAGATGTTAGGGCCTCAATGGCCGCTTGACTGTCCGTGCAAATATAGATGTTTTTACTTCTATAACACCTATTGAGGTTTTCATTTGCACAGGCAGTAATCGCGAAGATTTCGGCCCGGAAGATCGTAGGATATTTGCCTAGGGCGAATTTGAGTTTGACCCTGGGTTTGTCCCCATATACACCGGCGTCGGTACCTTTCCTATTCCGTGATCCGTCTGTATACCAAACTAGGCCGCCGGGTTTAAGAAAGGGCCGATCGTCTGAGAACCATTCTTCCCGGAGAGAGATGTGAACCTTATAGGGTATGCTAAAGGAGAAATAGGAGATCATGTCATCACTTCCCATTGAAGAACCGGGAGTGGTCGCCTTCAATTTGGAGGCAACTCTGGCATGTCCTACGTTTTCCTGAGTCGGTTTCCATTCCCCCATACACATCAGCCTATGCGTTGCCGCTCGAACCTCGGCCTCAATCACAAGGTGAAGGGGCGCGAGTCCCAGCAGCACTTCCACGGCCGCTGTCGGGGTTGTTCGCATTGCGCCCTTAACGCCCAGACAATCCCCCGAGGGATTATTATTATTATTATTAATATGAATTTGCATGAATGCCAGGAGGGCATCGGTTGACTTTTAGGCAGAGGAATGGTTAATTAAATATATTCTCCCTATCGTATGTGGGGGTTGCGGGGTAGTGTACCCCAGGACACATGTGAATAATAAAGTCTCTGACTGGGCATAGTCCAGTAGCAGATTTTTCTCTGAAAAATTGTTGCACCACGAGATATGCATAATTGTAATAATCAAGCTATGATTACGAGTGGATGGTGGCACATCAGTTAGCCGGTAGATGAGCTTCGGTATCCCGTTTGAATCCCAACTGAGGTGAAGGGGATGAAATACCCCCGGTGAGTACTACTGCTTAATATTTATTGACAGATCCGTAAGTTTATCTCTTATTTGTTGCATGCCACGTGCCTGACGCCGCCAGTGAACTGTGTTTGCTTATCCAATACAGCGTAAATGAAATGCAGGAGCACTACTGTCTTAAATAATTGAACTTCGTATATGCCTTCCTCGCCTTGTATAGACGATCAATGAACACTATTCTTCGTTGTTCTCAACGTAATCATTGTTGTAATCATAAAAACAGCAGGCTGTAATCATTGTCAAATTACATTTCCCCTTTGCTAGCTACGCCACTACAACTACAGTACAATCTTTTAAATATAATATACATTTGCTTAAAGCGGCGAAGGTCAATGTGGTACGTCTAACATCGTTTGTTTTCTACGAATAGGCACGAACTGTATTATACATTTTAACTAGTTTCGACAGACAACAGTGGCATACCTTAGTAACTGTCTTTGATGACAGAACAGTTCAGTATCCGGTACCTATTTACAGCATTCTAGAATTTATTTACTTAGATTAAACGATTTGTGCTTGAAGTGCAAGAAGCGTTAAATTAATATTTGAAACAATATATTTACAAAATGGTTATATCCATGGAAAGATGGAAAGGAAAAGTGGCTATTGTGACTGGTGCAAGTGCTGGAATTGGGGCTGCAATTGCAGAACAACTCGTTGAAGCTGGTGTTAAGGTATGTAAAACATCAAATTTTATGATTTCATAAGTTTTACTTATAGAAAATGTAGATTTTGACAATAATTTCGAAATATTTTGAATATGTGTTGCCTTAAAAATAACAAACTAGAGTTCACTCAAAATCTAGTCTTTCGAGGTGATTCGACCGATTTTGATCTTAAATGTACATGCTGCAGCTTCATTGTATAAATCTTGATTGATTCTCACTTAATATCGTGCTTTTCATCATACGCTTTTAATTTTAAACTTGAAATTTCGACAATCATTTTAAACTTAAGATTTCGGCAATCATTGCGCCCATATTTCGAATATGTTTTGTCTTTGAGATAAAAAATTAGAGTTGCCACTCAAGATCTAGTCTTTAAGATCGCCCTTTAGACGTTAAGCATGTGCTTTCGACTGATTTTGATCCTAAATGTGCATGGTACAGCTTCATTGTACAAATTTTGATTTTACACTCAATGTCGTGCCTTTAATCGGAAGACCTGATTATAAACTAGAGATTTCGACAATCATTGCAACATATTTGGAATATGTTTTGCCTAAACATACAAATTAGAGTTAACACGCAAGATTTAGTCGCAGATCGTCCTTTGGAGTTTAGACGTTAAGCATGTTCTTTCGATAGATTTTGATCTTAAATGTGCATGCTACAGGTTTATTGTACAGATTTTGATTTCACACTCAATATTGTGCCGTTAATCATAAGACTTTGATTTTAAACGTCAGATTTCAGCAATCATCACATCATATTTCGAATATGTATTGTTTTTAGTTAGTTAAGAACTTAGAGTTCACACTCAAGATCTAGTCTTTAAGGCAGACCTTTCAACTTCAAGCTTGTGCTTTGGGCTGCTTTTTATCTTAAATGTGCATGCTACAGCTTTATTCTACAGATTTTGATTTCACGCTCAATATCGTGCCTTTAATCATAAGACTTTGATTTTAAACGTTAGATTTCAGCAATCATCACGACATATTTCGAATATGTATTGTCTTTAAGTTAAGAACTTAGAGTTCACCTCGGAGTTCGCACTCAAGATCTAGTCTTTAAGGCGAACCTTTCAACTTGAAGCATGTGCTTTGGGCTGCTTTTTATCCTAAATGTACATGCTACAGCTTCATTGTACTAATTTTGATTTCACACTTAATATCATGCCTTTAGTCATAAGACTTTGATTTTAAACTTGAAATTTCGGCAATCATTGCCACATATTTCAAATATGTTTTGTGTTTAAGATACAACATTAGAGTTAACACTCAAAATCTAGTCTTTAAGATCGCCCTTCAGACGTTAAGCATGCGTTTACGACTAATTTTGATCTTAAATGTGCATGCTACAGCTTCATTGTACAAATTTTAATTTCACACTCAATATCGTGCCTTTAATCATAAGACCTTGATTTTAAACATGAAATTTCGGTAATAATTGCCACATATTTCAAATATGGTTTGTATTTAAGTTACAAAATTAGAATTAACACCCAAGATGTAGTCTTTAAGATCATCCTTTAGACGTTAACCATGCGCTTTCGACTGATTTTGAACTTAAATGTGCATGCTACAGCTTCATTGTACAAATTTTGATTTCACACTCAACATCATGCCTTTAAACATAAGACTTTTATTTTAAACTTGAAATTTCGGCAATCATTGTCACATATTTCAAATATGTGATGTGTTTAGGTTACAAAATTAGAATTAACACCCAAGATCTAGTCATGCAGATCAACCTTTCGACGTGAAGGATGTGCTTTCGACTGATTTTGATCTTAAATGTGTGCGTTGTAGATTCATTAAACAGATTTTGATTTCACACTCAATATCGTGCCTTTAATCATAGTACTCTGATTTTAAATTAGAGATTTCGGCAATCATTTCGACATACCACTTCAAGATAAAAAAGTGTTCACACTCAAAATCTAATTTACAAGATTCCCCCCTGATGCATGACATATCGCCCGATTTTTATCTTAATTGTGCATGTTGTAGCATTATTATACAGATCTTGGTTTTACACTCAATATTGTGCCTTTAATCATGGCACTCTGATTTTAAACTTGAGATTTCGGCAATCATTTGGACATACCTCCGTAAGGTAAAAAATAGTTCACACTCAAAATCTAATTTATAAGACCCCCCCCCTGAAGCAGGGCATTTCGCCCGATTTTAATCTTAATTGTGCATGTTGTAGCATTATTCTACAGATCTTGATTTCGCACTCAATATTGTGCCTTTAATCATGGCACTCTGATTTTAAACTAGAGATTTCGGTAATCGTTTGGACATACCTTTGTAAGGTAAAAAAGTGTTCACACTCAAAATCTAATTTATAAGATCCCCCCGAAGCAGGGTATTTCGCCCGATTTTTATCTTAATTGTGTATGTTGTAGCATTATTCTACAGATCTTGATTTCACACTCAATATCGTGCCTTTAATCATAACACTCTGATTTTAAACTTGAGATTTCGGCAATCATTGCGACATACCACTTCAAGGTAAAAAAATGTTCACACTCAAAATCTAATTTACAAGATCTCCCCTCTGAAGCATGACATTTCGCCCGATTTTTATCTTAATTGTGCATGTTGTAGCATTATTCTACAGATCTTGATTTCACACTCAATATCGTGCCTTTAATCATAACACTCTGATTTTAACCTTGAGATTTTGGCAATCATTTCGACATACCATTTCAAGGTAAAAAAGTGTTCCCACTCAAAATCTAATTTACAAGATTCCAGAAGCATGGCATTTCTCCCGATGTTTATCTTAATTGTGCATGTTGTAGCATTATTTTACCGATTTTGATTTCACGCTGAATATCTAGTCCGGCTATTAAATTTGAATTTAAAGGTTGAAGTAGTGTTGGGTAAGTTACTCTAAAAAAGTAACTAAGTAAGTTAATCAGTTACTCGGCAAAAAAGTAACTAAGTAAGTTACTAAGTTACAGAATTATAAAAGTAACTTGAATAAGTTACTAAGTTACCATAAAGTAACTCGTTATTTTTTAAGTTACCTTTTTTTACGAGACGCTACTAATGTACATGCAATTACTACCAACTTAATATCAACAGAAACACACATTTATAAGCAATTGTTTATTAGCAAATATTCTATACGTGGGGAAAGGAACAGGCTTAGAGCTTAGAGGCGCTGGTTCAACGATGTTTTTGGGATTTTCCCAGGATTCTATTTTATTTTTCGTTATTATTGAAATATAGAGACGGTGAATATATTTTCGTCTTAATTAGACACCCCCAACCTACGCACAGGCGTTAGGAATGTACTTCCCAGTAATCCGCATACCTGCTCAGAGAGCTTCTAGTTGTTAAAGGATTAAAGATTACTGGAAAAAGCTGTCACCGCCCAAATAGGATCCGTCAAATATTATTTATTATCGACTAAGTACAAGAAGGTATTCCTGTGTTCCGTATTAGCATTTGCATACTAAGGCATTCGAAATTTCAACAAATTCTTCAGCTTCAGGTATAATTTCTTAGGTACTACGCATTAAAAACCGATTTTTTTAAATATTTTACATTTGTAGCATGAAAATGTAACTTGTCATATTCAGTTACTAAAGTTACTAAATAATTGTAACGTGTTATAGTTACAATTACTGAAAACACAAAAGTAATTAAATTACTACTAAGTTACTGAAAAGTAACTAGTTACTAGTAACGAGTTACTTTTACTTAGTTACTACCCAACACTGGGGTTGAAGTTTCTACTTAGTTGATATGGCATTAAAAATCGGCTCAGCTGTAGCTGATTTGCTGTCACATTTGAGATAGTATCTATATCTATATTTCGTCATACAGGACGATACAAAGACGATAGTTTGGATTTTTACTAGGGTATATTGACTTGTCTAATGCAAAATTTTATAACTCAAGATCCGTGTTTTAAGATAGAAACTGCTAAACGAAGGTAATGTTTTGAGTATTTCTTTTAGACACCATCATGAATTTATATAGTGGGTGCCCCAATTGTAGTTGCTGCTTTGTAGTCTACAATATGACATTGCGCATTTAAAATTGTATTTAGTATTAAAATCAGTTATATATTTAAAATAAAATGTTAAATACAGAAATCTTTTTAGGTAGTTGGTCTAGCACGGCGAAAAGAGAAAATGGATGAACTTGCCAAGAAATTAGAAGGTAAAAGTGGGAAATTCTATCCAATTAGAGCTGACGTAAGCAAAGAAGAAGACATCCTAGAGGCTTTCAAATGGATTAAGGACAACTTGGGTCATATTCACATCCTTATCAACAACGCTGGCTTTCGACGAAACACGAATCTAGTTGAAGGAGACACTCAAATGTGGAAAGAAATTTTTGACACCAACGTCCTTGGTTTGTGTATAGCAACGAGAGAAGCCGTAAAGGACATGAGGGCCAATAATGTTGATGGGCATATTATTCATATGAACAGCGTTGTGGGCCACAAAGTGATATA
>JABXWE010053818.1:0-24731 GCA_014611495.1 Limonius californicus
TTGTCAATTAAAATTTTGGGGTTAGTGGTGGTGACCACGGGGATGGAGTAGGTTAGATGACTTACGTGGTAGATGTTTCCCTTCCAACTACTATTAACTTGTCTCGCTGATTTTTTCCAATTTTATCATTTACAAAGTTATTCAGGGTGGACTGTTGTAGTTGGGACACCCTGTACATATTACTACTATTTCTAGAAGTTTTTACGGCAACTTTTATTGGGCTTTTGAACTAACTAATTTAACAATAATAATATGGTTAATTTTTTCCAGATAAATCATCAGGTTCATTGTTTTTACAGCAGCCCTATTAGTTTTCTAAGCAGCTACAACAAACTTAAATGTGTAACACTTTATAGCATGCTTGAGACATTTATGTATTTGTTATGTTTATGACTTGCCTTAGGTGTTTTTTACGACAGGTTCAATACAACTTAACGAAAACAACCATTAAACAAGTGAAAATAAAATCATATGAAGGCTTAAAGGCTATGAAAAAGGCATGAAAATGACGAAATCAACTATTGGTTATCCAGCTCAGTCGTCCTTTGGCGTCCCCTCGAAGTTTAAAGAAACGCCTCAGACTGTTTTTTCGGAATATCGAAAATTCGCCAAATTTTGTATTGTCCAAAGTGAATGAGCTAGAGAACTGTGGTTGGCGCCGTCGGAAAAAACGTCACGTATACTATGTGGTAGCGCGAAATTTTTCCGAACAGCAAGGGGGTGCGAAAAAAATTCTATAAAGCGCTTAAAACCAAGTGGCTAGGTGAAATGGATTTGACGGAGTTAGATGCGGCCTTCGGCCGTGTTCTCACCAAAAGCAACTGGCAACTGCAACGCAACTGCAATGCGACCGCAACTTCGGTTGAGTTGCTCTTGTGTTCTTATTACTGAAATCAACTATTTTGAAATTTTGCAGTTGAGTTGCCTTTTAGTAGGTGGAAACACGTGTATTTTAACATTAGCGCCGAGTCGCGTTGCTGTTGCGCTGCAATTGCGTTGCGGTCGCCGGTTGCTTTTGGTGGGAACACGGCCTTACGAGCTGTATCAGTGCGACTGGCCAGAAACCGTTCAGTCCGACATCGTCTCTTCGAACAACATAACCCCGTTTTCGCTGCAGGCTAGCATTCGAATCCTTGTCAAACGGTCGGTATGGTAACGAGGACATTCAATTTTGCACGTGTCGAGCAGATTAATGGGAGCCTTTCGTCACTGCGACCCTTGGTGGTTCTATTGTAACTTAACAGCCCTTTCCCTTGTTAGAGAAGTTGAAGGCTGTTGAAAATCCTGAGAATATTTCTGAGATTCAACTCCCTTATTTCGGTAGGTGTGCTAGTCTCCTTTCCGAGAATGTTGTGTCTACGTCGACCGGCAGCATCACATCTACATAGGATGCGTTCAGCCGTTTCTGCTGCCTCATTGCATAGGCGGCATATTTGGTCCTCAGCCTTACCAATCTTGAATAGATGGTATTTCAGTGGAGCGTGGCCTGTGAAAAGACCAGTGATGGTCTGCAGCTCCTTCTTGCTGAGAGACAACGCGTTCCTTGCTTTGTTTTGCGAAATAGTTATAAACTGTTTTGCCTGACGTTGTCCTAATGTGTTTTCCCAGTACGAGGATTTCATTTGTTCCTCCCATAGGCTGACCTCGTGCTTAATGTGGCTTTTCTATATTCCACGACAAGGTTCAGGTCCAGTGTATGCCGTTGTTGCACCTCTTTTTGCGAGTTCATCGGCTTTTTCATTGCCTGGTATACCCTCGTGCCCTGGAACCCACCATAGAGTTACGGGGTTTTTGCTGGCCAGTTGCTCGAGGTTGCCCAGGCATTCCCAGACAAGCTTGGATTCACAGGTATAGGCTTTCAGAGCCTTTATTGCTGCTTGGCTGTCTGTTAGAATATCAATTGTTGCACCTTTATAACCTTTCCTGAGGTTTATTTTAGCGCAGAGGTTTATGGCATAAACCTCAGCTTGGAAGATGGTAGTTCTGGTTCCAAGGGCTTCATAGATGCGGCAGCAAGGGCCGTATAAGCCCGCACCAGTACCTCCTTCCCCCCTCCTTGACCCATCGGTGTACCATTGGAGAGATCATCTTTTAAATGGAGGCACTCCTGTTGACCATATTCCCCGTCCGGAATGTTCACTTTGAAGGGTTGGTCAAAATTGTATGTTATTTGCATAACGTCTGATACGGTGTACGCCGTTCGCTCTAAATGGGCGAGATTTAGAATTTCTAAGTGGCTTGTTAGGTCCCCTGATTTAAAATGGTTTATCCTTCCGAGTGTCAGCGCATGTAGCATCGCCTCCTTTCGCACCTGTAGGTGTAGGGGCGTTATCCCTAACATGGCTTCCATTGCTGCAGTTGGATAGGTGCTCATGGCTCCTGTGATACTCAGACAGGCGAGACGTTGTATCTTCTCTAGTTGTGACTGAGTAGTAACTTGTGTTGCTTTTGGCCACCATGCAAGCGATGCATAGGTGATCATGGGTCTTATAATTGTCACGTATGACCAGCAGATCAGTTGTGGCTTTAGACCCCAGTTTCTTCCAAGAAGTCTGCGGCATGTTTGAGTTGCTACCACTGCCTTCTTTTGGAGTTTTCTGATGTGTGAGTTCCACGTTAACCTTTGGTCCAGCGTCACTCCAAGGTATTTGACTACATTACTGAAGTCAATGGTCGTTCCTTCTAGCGTGGGAGCTTTCAGATTTAGCTTCCTTGGCTTAGTAAAGGGGATAATGACCGTTTTCTTTGGATTTATGCTTAGGCTTTGACTTCGACACCATCTGGTAATAGTATGGAGAGCCATCTGCATGCGTTTTGAAACAGTTGTGTCAAATTTGCCACGTACTATGATTACTAGGTCATCCGCATACCCTTGTAATTCGAAGTCGTGTCGTGATAACACGTTGAGCATATCATCAACTACCACGGACCGAGGTGACAATACCCCACCTTGGGGGCAGCCTCTAGCTGCCGTTATGGTAGAGACGCCTAACGAATCGGCGTGTCCGTCAACGAACGCCCCGCAAAAACTGAAAATTTTCCTTGGTTTGTGTTTCCCGTAGGAGAAGAGCTAGCAAAACGGGGCTACTAGTTAGTTGGGTAGAACCGATTGAATTGGCTTATGTAGGCCGCCGCTATGGAACGCGAAAATGTTTTTCTTAGAACACCGTAATTCCGGCTGTGAATCTCGCTGTTGCATAGAGCTGTTACGTACATTTGATTTTGCTCCTTCATATGAATTAAAGTTTTATTTTAATTGCCGTTCTTTTAAGCCGATTACTAATTTATTATTTTCAAAGTTTAATTTATGGGAGGTCACTTTTTCAAAGCTTCCGAAAAGAAACACTTGTCGGGCATATAGAGTCTTCAGTGCCGACCGAAAACAGTGCTTAGAATTCTTCGTTTGCGGAATGGCTCGGAAGTTCCACGTGCAAGATTTATTCTAGAATTTTTGCACTATATTTCGTCCTGTGGTGAAATCTTCCAGCTGTTGGAGATTCGCGTTACGTTTTCTCATAAGTCGGTTTAACACCTTCGTTAGAACCGGTTGCTCAGCGCCGATGACAAGTGAGACAAAAAAAGTGAACGCTAGCTTCTGGGAGTGAGCGCACGTGGTTTTTGGATACGGAGTTTTATGGCAACGCCTCTGCTATCGTGTTGTTTTCTTGTCTTGGGCAAAATAATCTGCGACTTGTGTCGGAGTAAAAATATTAGCATGTAAATACAAATCAGTGAAATTGTTTTCTCGGCTTGTGTCGGATCAACGCCTCTAACCCCGTGAATTCCTCCACTAAGCCGTTGCAAATGATAATCCCGCACAGCGGCGGAGATTTTCGCTCCTGAAGTTACCACCTACATAACATTACATATATGTAGTAACTTTTAAAAACGTAAAGTTTCATATTATCAAGTGTTCAATAATTGTTTAAAAATCAATTGGAATCTAATTTTATAATAATTGCAAAACCTTGTACACTCTACATCTTATAGTAAGTTGAAGGCTGAAATGCATTTTATTTCGTTGATTCCAGATGTAAAGCTAATAATACTTTTTTTTAAACTAAGATATGTTTTATAATTCAAATGTTTTGGTAAAAAAGTACAGATAAGATTTGAATCAAAACTGTTACACGAGTCCCCATTTGTTTTCTAAAGCGTAAGGACATTCTGAGCGCTTGTGATATCAGTGTCGTTTATAAACAAGTGAAGGCCGAAAGGCCAAGATACGGAGCTGGACGGATAAGCAAGTACCATATTTTATTTTATTTTATTTTATTGTATTTACATTATCAACCAGCCAATATTTATTAACTATGGCTTACAACCAACATATGCAACTGCCATATACGCAAGTACCTCCCAATTATGATTTTAACTCGCAAATACATACAACCCAACAACCAGTGGCGTACACACAACCAATACAACAAGTAAATATGCCAAATAATATGTACTGCAGTCAACCCTGGCCAAATCAGCAGCATCAGCAATATCAGCAGCAATCTCAACAACAAATATCGTATCTTAATTTCCCGCCACTAACGGTACCAAAAGACAATGAGTGGCAAACTGTATACTATGGCAATAAAAACGAATACGTAGTCCAGAAAGTCCGGAAACAACAAATGATAACAGCAAAAAATACTGGTTAAGTAATCCTATTACAATAACTAATAAATACGAGGAATTACCCACAGACGAGGATATGGAACATGACCCTGCAAGTAAAACTAATAACGAGCCAAAACCACCGCCGATCTTTGTATCACGTGTGACAAACATCAAACTGCTAATAGAGCTCCTCGAAAGTCTGGCAAAAGACAACTACAACCTTAAAACAATTAGCCAAGACCAGATTAAAATCCAACCGCAAACTCGAGAAACATACAGTGCAATCTACAAAGCCTTACAAGAACGTAACACTGAATATCATACGTATAAACCCAAGCAAGACAGGCCTTTCAGGGTTGTACTTAAAAATTTTCATCCATCATCAGACTTGGAATCTCTAAAAAAAGAACTAGAACAACTTGGACATCAAGTCATCAATACATGGAACATCAAGTACCGAGTTACGAAAGCTCCCTTATCTATGTTCTTTATTGATCTGCAAACAAAGGACAATAATAAGGAAATATACGATGTTAAACTCCTACAAAACTGCGTGGTCCAATTTGAAGCACCGCATGCGAAAAGAGAAATACCGCAATGTGCGAAGTGCCAGAGATACAGCCACACCAAAAACTATTGTCAACAACCAAGCAGATGCGTCAAATGTATAGGAAACCACGCAACAAGCGAATGCCCAAGGAAAGAAAAAAATGACGCAGTAAGGTGCGTAAACTGCAACTACAGAGGGTGTTGGGTTCATAAACAACTACAGCAAAAGCTCTACCCGGCTTTGAGGCAAAAGATCATCCCGACCCAAACTAAATTTGCTAAACCTGGAATAACTTATGCTCAACAAATGACAGGTAATTCTTTACAACAAAACATTAACACTCCCATCGATAACACACCACAACAAACAAATGCTCTATCTGAACTCCAAAAGATGATGCAGAAACTAACGGAGCAAATAAGCACCGTGCTAAATCTATTAACCACTGTCGTCAACAAACTGGCCTAATGGCTGAACTTCTTCGAGTAGCAATATGGAATGCCAACGGGCTGGGACAACATGCACAGGAAATCTCATACTTTCTCAAATTAAACAAAATTGATGTCATGTTAATATCAGAGGCACATATCTCACGTAAAACCCGTATCAAAATACCAAATCATTGTATCTATTATACAATGCACCCTAGTGAAAGGGCTCATGGGGGAACTGCTGTGATTATGCGACAAAACATAAAGCACTATGAATTGAAAGAGTATCAATGCGATCACTTGCAAGCCACAAACATCGCTGTAGTGGATCACGTAGGCACACTGATTATATCTGTCCGCCCAAGTACAATAATAAAAGGCGTGATTATGAAAAATATTTCCAAAAACTAGGAAATCGATTTCTCTCCGGCGGCGATTATAACGACAAAAGCGCGCTGTGGGGATCACGGCTTACAACCACAAAAGGCAGGGAACTACTGGCTGCAATAAAAACTTTTAATTTACAATGTCTTGCAACGGGCGAATCTACTTATTGGCCAACAGACTTCCGAAAAATACCTGATGCCATCGATTTTGCACCAACGAAAGGAATTAACATTAAACAATGTAAGATTCAATCATCATTAGATCTCTCCTCAAACCATTCAGCCATCCTAATAACTATATACTCAAGAATCCAACAGAAACACAGACAAGCAACACTATACTCGAGGCATACTGATTGGGAAGCATTTAAAGCGAGTCTGGATGACTTAGTCAACTTGAACATACGGCTCAAATCTCAAGAAGACATCGATACAGCAGTTTATGAAATAACAAATGCCATCCAAGAAGCAGCCTGGAACGCCACTCCCGACGCACGTGAAATGCATATTCAAGAAGCCTGTCCAATCATAGTAAGGGAAAAAATCGCAGAAAAACGAACATTACGTAAACGATGGCAATTAACACGATCGGCGGAAGATAAAAGGTATAATAGGGCTGCCCAAATCTCAAACACCTACTATATTGGATATTAAAAATCAAAGTATCCAGGAATATCTCCGCACCCTCACAGCGACAGAAATCACAGACTATTCACTGTGGAAAGCCACCAGGAAAATAAAAAGAACACAGAAGGCATCACCACCTGTGAAAAATGAAAATGGAAGATGGACGCGAACTGACAAGGAAAAAGCTATTGCTTTCGCCAAACATCTAGAAACAGCATTTACACCTTTCCCCTCATAGCTCAGCCCAGACGAAGAACGCGAAATCCATAATTCACTAGATGCACCTTTCCAAATGGAACTACCTATTAAATTATTCACAATGTTGGAAGTAGAAAGAACCATAGTAAAAGAAATAAATCCAAAAACGGCACCAGGCTGGGATCTAATTACTGGAAAAGTATTGCAAGAAATATCACCAAAATGCCTAAAAGCATTGACATTTCTATTCAATGCCATCCTCCGACTGAAATACTTTCCCAAACGGTGGAACATAGCTGAAATAATACTTATCCCAAAACCGGGAAAAGATTTAAATACAGTTGAATCGTATCGGCCTATAAGCTTATTGCCAGTGCTGTCGGAAGTTTTTGAAAAGTTGCTATTGAAAAGACTCAACCCGATATTGGAGGAAAGAGAAATCATACCCACCCATCAATTTGGGTTTAGACGCCGTCACGGCACAACGGAACAAGTACATCGAATTGTTCATACAATCAACAACGCCTTTGAATCTAAAGAGTATTGCTCCGCTGTGTTCCTAGACATCAAGCAAGCCTTCGATAAGGTGTGGCATCAAGGCCTAAACTATAAATTGAAGATGACATTACCATATCACTACTACAAAATCCTCAACTCCTATCTGGAAGGCAGATGGTTCATGGTCAAACTAAACGGAGAACTAACGGAACTCTACCCCATTGCTTCTGGAGTGGCCCAGTCCTATACACAATATACACAGCTGATCTACCAACAACTAACATAACAACCATAGCCACCTATGCTGATGACACAGCAATATTAGCTTCAGATAGCAACCCGAATGTCGCAACTGAAAACCTCCAAAACACCCTACACCTAAGAGAGGATTGGATGAGAAAGTGGAAAATTCAAGCTAACACCTCAAAATCATCGCATATCACGTTTACAACAAGAAGAGGTACATGTCCACCGGTAACGCTTAACAATACCCCCATTCCCCAGTCTGAAGAGGTTAAATATCTGGGCATGCACCTAGACCGGCGGCTCACATGGCGAAAACACACATTTACGAAGCGAAAACAACTTGGCATCAAATTCAGCCAGATGTACTGGCTACTTGGGCGACAATCTCAACTGAAACTAGAAAATAAACTCCTACTGTACAAATCTATTCTCCGACCCATCTGGACGTACGGCGTACAACTATGGGGTACTGCCAGTACCTCTAACATTGAAATCCTACAAAGGTTTCAAAACAAAGTGCT
Organism: Limonius californicus; assembly: GCA_014611495.1. NCBI lineage: Eukaryota > Metazoa > Arthropoda > Insecta > Coleoptera > Elateridae > Limonius > Limonius californicus. The sequence continues at coordinate 8,069 of JABXWE010053818.1, forward strand.
TAGATGTATCGTTAACGCTCTCTGGTATGTGCCAAATCATATAATACAAAAAGATCTTAACATTAAGTCAGTGCGCGAGGTAATTAAAAATTACAGTGTTAAATACAGAACTCGACTTACAATTCATCCTAATGAGCTAGCCACTCAGCTAGCACACATCAACGACACTCGACGGTTGAAGAGGTTCAAGCCCTCGGACCTGCCCACCAGGTTTGTTTAAGGACTGACGTGCTGACTTATTAAATTACACAATTAGTTAGATAATTTATACGATAAGAACTATCACTGGATTGTTCTAAGCAAGTCTATATGTAGTTAGTTAATTAGGTTAATCAAATGTCACAACATTTACTTATTGTTCATAAGCAACAGATTGTAAATATGCTAAGTATTAAATAAATAAAAAAAGAAAACTGTTTCACAGCTACAGGTTAAATCATTTCTTGACTAATGTCGTTTCGCAACATTATGTTACTGATTGGTTATATACACCCCATTCTTATAAAGTGAAAGAAATAATATCAATTCCAGTAAAGTGTTTGACAGTGCAAGATGTGTGACAGTGCGTGTTATTGTTGTGTGTCTGTTTTCCATTCGTCCAGGCCGTTACGGAAGACCAAATCCAGTCTACTTGCAGATAAAACATAACTTATTTTTGACAGTTGTTTATATGCTTATGGACCTATTGGTAACAAACAGGGTATTTCAAAATTGTACCCATATTTTCCAAAATAATTAAATTCACATATTCATAGTATTAAATACTGTTACAAACCCAGTATGCAAAAATGTAAATTAAATTATTATTGCTTCATAGCTGTTGTAATGTGATTTCAATTACTTGCATACACATTTATGTTGCAATTAGTAACGTCATTTTACTCAGCAAATTCAAAGTACATTAGAATATTAAATTAGGCAATGTGGAATAAGTAATACGCTTGATAAGGGAAATTAAGTAATCACCAGGTCATCGCTTATGGGTGCAAAAGAGAATTTATAAAAGGACACTTAACATTAAATTAGCGAACAGTAAAATAGTAGACAGTGAATAGTAAATAGTAGAGAGTGTATAGTTGGCAGTTGGCGGTGTTCCCAAGAATAAAACCTAGCAGTGGCGCTGTACCTCTTTGTATTATTGTAAATAGTTTAGAATAATGTTATAGAACAAGTTATTATAGTCTTGTAGAACTAAGTAATTAATAAATCCAGGCATTTTTATATAAGGCTAGTTGTTTCTCTGGTGATCCTGGCAATAAGGACAAAGGGCCCCTTATCAGTTACAGCCCATAAGCGTAACATATGGTGATGATGATGATTTGAAAGAGCGAGATCTAGGACGCGGTTTCATCATCATCAACATATGGTGGAGGCGCCGGGCCCAAATTCCTGAATTGCCTCACGTCACCGTTAGCTACGTCAGAAAACTACACCATGAAAATAAATTCCTTAAACCGTTCACCAATTCGTATTTTCAAAGGAACAACACTAGGATATTTGAAAGTTCCACACCGACAACGTTCACAAGTGCCCTGCCATACCTTCCATACAAACACAGATGATCGAAATACTGTAACAATGAGCGACCACAATATAAATACATAATAATCTAACACATTTGGAATCCATTCGATTACAGGAACTTCTACAGGAATATTTGGATGCTTTCGCGAAATCTACAACAGAAATGGGAAAAACCACTCTTGTAGAACATGAAACAGATGTACAAGGTTCAACTCCCATTAAGAGCAAACCCTATAAAGTATCCCCCAAGGAAAAGGCAATTATAGCTGAACAGATAAATGAAATGCTTCAAAATGATATTATCCGGCCTAGCCATTCACCCTGGGCAAGCCTTATTGTTCTGGTTAAAAAGAAAGACCAACAAACAATGCAATTTTGTGTGGACTACAGGAAACTGAACGCAGTTACCAAGAAAACGTGTTACTCTCTCCCCAACATCGACGATGTACTCACATATCTGGGAGGAGCAATATATTTCACAAGTCTAGACATGTTTTCAGGATATTGGCAAGTTGGTATTAAGGAAAAACATAAACAATATACAGCATTCATTGCTCGGGGCCATGGACAATTCGAATTCAACGTCCTAAGTTTCGGCCTCTGCAACGCACCTGGGACATTCCAACAAATTGCCGATCGAATCTTCAGTGAAATGAAATGGTCCGAAGTACTGATTTACTTGGATGACACCATTGTGTTTAGTAGTACGTTTGAGGAATGTTGCTGAGTAAAATGACGTCACTAATTGCAACATAAATGTGTATGCAAGTAATTGAAATCACATTACAACAGCTATGAAGCAATAATAATTTAATTTAGAATTTTGGATATTGGGTTCGTAACAATACAAGGCATGAAGCTCAACTTCATGATGTAACTGGGGATAAGTAAGAATGGTAATACCCCAGGGTATTTCAAAATTGCACCGATTTTCCCCAGAATATATTTGAATCCACTACACCGACATTGCTGGTGATACGTACGTAAAAAACTATTGTGACTGGAACTAGAAATTACATTTTAGGTACTGCACCACTCTCTGAAATATATGAACAATATTTGTAAGAAATCCATTTGAATGAAGTTTGTAACTACTTAGTCACTCCACTGTTATTTCCTCTAGGACCCCTCGTGCCAACGCAGGGAATATGAGGGACTACATGGAAGTGAAGAAGAAGACAACACAGATAAATAAGGTAAGTCCCACGGCGTTGGAAGGCGTTCCAAGGACGCAAGACTTCTATGTGAGTGTTTTTTATTTTTCAAGCGCATAAACCTCTTTTTGGGGGAAGGTTTGGTGATATTTGTCGACACCCCTAAACAGTATGTTAGGAAACATATTAAATTAAAAGATCTTTAGTAAGTTATTACACTTAGGCTCGCATTTTGTTATATTAGCTGTAGCATTTGTAACTTTTTTAAATACTTAAATACGCCGTCTGTAAGAAAAGTAAGAGAAAATTTTCACTTATACCATCGTGCATTGCTCACTAATGGATATTTTCGTTAATCCACTCTGTAGCCACACAAGTTTCTAGAAAATTCAACAATGCTGTCTAAATCCTTACTGTTTTAGAAATGATCCTTAATATTTTTACAAATTCAAAATTCTACTTCGTAGCCCTAGAAAGCCGAATTTATTTTGTAAATTGTAATAACTTTTTTACTATCTAGAATCGGATATTTTGCTAAATAACTATATTAAAATTTTTAGGTATTTATTTCATTATCCACTTTATTAAACATGTTTTCGAACTAATTTTGAACTATGTATACAATTGCGTTTACGGCTTACGTTTCGGGTTTTCGTGATAAGTAAAAAAATCGCGTTAGGAGTTTGAAAGAGTATAATCCCAGCTCTTGCAATCTTTAATTACTTACTTTAACTGATATTTGCCATTCAAAAATAAATGTTTTGGGAAATATAATGAGTTACCAAATATAGTTAAAAAATTCATAACAATCATCTTGAACTAGTTGAATACCAACCGAGCGAGGGGGTGAAATCACAAACCCAATGAAGGCTTTCAAGTAAATTTGAAAGTGATATGATAGTTCATGGAATTACATGATGTTTGAGCTAAATAGCAAGCTGGGACAGTTTTGCAATTATTAATAATTTACGCGTAGAAGACTAGGAATTATTACAGTTACTATCTTGACAAGGGATATATCTATCACAGGTTACAGGACGTGTTTTCATTTATAACCGTGAGAGCTATTTATTTGGGGTAGGTATTATTGGCTACATGCTCTCGTTTGAAATATCGACATTTTTTATGGAAACCCTGTATATCGAGAGCAGCAGCAGTGCAGTGCAGTGTGAGTATTGTATATGTAAAAGACCAGTAGTAACCTATGGTAATAAAGTGTGGGTGGTAAGACAGGAGGATAAGTTAAAGCAGACAGTGTAAGGAAGACAAATACTGAGGATCTTTGGAGGAGTGAAAGAAGGGGAAGCATGGAGAAGGAGAGCCAATTATTATGTTCATTTTAAAATGTGCCGCTTTATATGTATTAATTTCTTAATTTGTTTGCCGCTTCGTCAGAATTAGTAGCGTTATTTTAATTTCAGTCTTATTTTGGGTTACCATTTTCGCTATTTTGTTTTGTCTTGAAAATTGAGTTATGGAAGGCCGGTTCCCTTAAACCTTGACAGTTTCTTTTGTATCAAAATTGCAGACTCTTGTTTTTTCCGCGCTCGATCTCGAACGCTTCCCAGAATTCACGTGTCCCCTTATTCTAGAACTTTTGCGCAACACTCCATAACGTTTCGTAATATGGTGCAACATCTTTTGGAAGAATGCAAATCCCGTTGCATTTTTAAGGCAGTCAATTTTCGATCTTTGTTGGCTCCAGTTGTCCGAAAGCTCCATCAATCAGCAATCGTAATTACGTAAAGTGCTGCAGGGGCGGCTTTCGGGTTTTTTTTGGAGGGGTATCCGTTATATGTGTTCCGTTTCGCTGTTTTACCAAGGGGTAATAAACAGACCATCGGCTACTGCCGGATTTAATAGGAAGCACTGGATTTAACTCAAACAAAAGGCAATTCTTTGCGAATTGGTTCATCGCCGTTAGGCGGATTATTTCCGAAGACCAGCTCCCGTCCCTTTGCGGTTACCGTCGATGCGAAGAGCGCATCAAAATTCCGGGCCCCTGGCTGTTGACTTCATTCAATCAAGTCTCCAGGGGTGTATCTGTAGATTTTCATCATCATCCCGTTAGCTCTTCGAAATTGTGTCTGACTCGCTACTCCGTCAAGGTAAAGAACCAGTTATTTTGTTATGGTGTGACAAAGAAACCTTTTTTTTGCTCGCGTTAACTTGCAGACTTCAAATTTAACTTCATGTAATTACAAGAAAAAATGACCTTCAGTCGCCATATGTGTTGTTAATCTGTTTTATAATAAAACTACTAGATTATATTCTATTTTTGTGAACTTCAGCGTCACTGGTGATTCATAACTGAATGCAGAACGTAAACCCCGTTGCACCAGTGGCGGCGAGTTTCTCTGAACGTTCAAGAATTAAAATTCTGTAATTCAAACTTTTTGCGTTATAATTTGTGTCATTTTACTGTACTGTCATATTTTAACCATTTCATTGTATGTGTTTTAAAGTTTACTGTCTCTTATTGTGTCTTTTGTACTTGTTGGTGTAAGAATTTTGCAAGCTTTAAATATATAGGAGGAGGCAAAATCACGGTAAGTTCCGTTCCCGTAAGCTGTTGGCTTCTCGGCCTTCCACGAGGACCTACAATCAGCTGGATTTGAAAGGTGGCGCCCACTTATTTTGACTCGCCCTGTACACAACTAAAGATCTCCCATAAGCGATTTTCACGAACTCCCCTACTCCTCTGAGCTAAGCTGTAGGCCCTTTTCCATCAAGCTGTTTACGGGTCGTCGAAAAAGCTCGATTGGCCCGTAACACAATGAAGAAGTGTTGAGTAAATACAAGGAGGTAGGGGTCGTACATAATGATTGGGGTGGCTTAGTGGTAAAAGAGCCAAGCTTTGGATATAATAGTCCAAATGTTTCCGGGTTCGAATCACGCAAGGGTCGGAAAATTTTCTAATTCCTTGGGTTTCAGTACTGGGTCCCGGTCTCCACTTGCCATTGGGGATCAAATTAATGGCACTCCTCGTATTACGGTCGCATTAGAGAAGTAATACGACCATAAACATAAACATCCACACACCAGGCAAGTAAAGCAGGGTTATGTACCAACACGGTAACCCGCCGAATCAGACCCTGTTGTGCATTGCACAAACTAGCTTAGCCTTGCCTCACACCAAAGCGGTGAGCCTTCTAGGCCCTTGAAAGCTCCATAACAATAAAAAAGGTGGTACATATTGTAGAACAAAACCTACTGCATTATTAGGTGAGGATGGAAGGCAATGGAAGCACCACAAAGAGCCGGACTGAAGAAGAGAAGGCCGAAATAAAAAGGGCTGCCCAAAGAGACAATGTTTGAGTGTTTTGATCCAGATTTAAAGAAACTACAAGTAACGGAATAGAGAAAACTAGTGATGGATAAAAGAAGAAGGACAGATATTGTCACACAAGTCCAATTCCTGAAGGTCTGAAGTGCTGATGTTATATTATACATACTTGCTGGTAAGCATTTATTTAGCTTAAGTCTATGTGGAGAGTGGAGACACTCTTTGAAATGACTTCCGTTTGCCGTTTCTCCTTGAACATTCTCCAATGCCTTTTTAGAGGTACAAATAAAATAAGTTTTACATTTAAAATTTTCTCCAATATCATATTAACAGTGAACTTTATATATAATCAAATGAAAGGTAAATTAGTATAATTTAAAAAATATATTTCACGTTAATCTTCTACCAATGGCCAATATAAAAAAATAATAAACAACGAGCGTTCCATTAAATAAATACAAGTTTAGTTTACTCCAGCTCCATGTTAAATATAATTTTTGACTATGCAGTTTAAAATTATCTACAACTTTTCATAATAACATTTTTAGATAGTTACAATAATACAGAAGATATGAAAGATAAACACCAAGTAGATTAATTATTTATTACTTATTAAGAATATTTACCTGATAATAGTTTCTGCAAGAATTCATCTAGATTAGTTGCATTTTTAAACATTTCATCCTTGTGATCAAGGGCACCTGAGAGTGCCATAAATGTTCTCAACCGTGACTCAGCGTCCGCTTCGGTATCCAAAGTCTTTTCAAGAATCTCACCAATCAGCAACAAATTCACTCCAAATGCTTGGCCTAAAATTCCGATATATCGACCCCAAGCAATTAATTTTACCTAAATAATTTTACCCGATTCCAAAAGAATATTTTCAAATATACACCGTTCTACTGTGATGGTGGTCCAGGCCATGGGATCATTGTTAATTTTTTCAAGTACATTTTCAAGGTATTTGCCCCAAACTTCAGAGCGCGATTGAAGACCTAATGCTTTGTACAAGTCGTCCAACAGAGAAAAATCAATTAAATCCTTGTTTTGCTCGTCTCTCAAAGAAACTACTGTTATGATAACTGTGAAAAGATGTCGGCCAACTTCAAACATTCCAGGATTGGACTTTTGTAAAACAGCTTGAATACACTTTATTAACTCTTGTTGATACTTGGCCTAAAATTAATTTAATTGTATTAACAATAATACGAATTTTTTCAACTGCATACCTTACGACTTCGACAAATGTCAGCATCTGCAAGCACTTTACAAATTTCTTCCAAATACGACAGTATGTACTCTTGAGGTGCTCCCCTAATCAGACCTGCTAGAATAGACAGCTGTCCAAAATGAGGCCCGTCCTCAATGGCTGGCAAAATTAATTTGAGCCATGTATCGGGACATACAAAAAGCCCAATGTATTCACTTGCTTGAACAACCTATTAATAGAAACTTTGTTAACTTGCAGTGTATACCATTTAAAGATCTTGAAATTGATACAATTCAATCTAATGTCAAAAGAAGAACAATGTAGATTATAAGGACCCGTTTCTTGATGGTTTTCTATTTCCCAAAACCAAAACTTATGTGAAAACAAATATTGTTAATTATAAAACAAATATTGTTAATTATTTGTATCTCAGTTATATTATTTATTTAAAATATATTTGATGATGTCTTTTATTAACAATCACCTCTGCTATTTATACAAATATTATAATCACAATAATATGAATATTCGCTTATATGAGAGAATTTATACATAAAAAGTAACATCGTAGAAATGTTCTACATGTCAAAAGCTTTCTAATCTTTGGCATACAATACAGTGAAGCAAACTATGTATTACAAATACTTGTGACGTTCGGCCGCCTTTACTGAACGCACACTGTATATGGGCGACGTTTATTTAGCTTTCTGCAAACGCAACTTTAGCCCGAGTCTTCACACTGTTAATTGTGGGGAAAATACAGCAGTCAGACTCTAGCTTTCGACCCGAGTGTTACACATATTTAAAATTACCCCCCGGCGTCCGAATCAGTGTAATTTACCAATACGTAAGCTAACTGCAAAAACTTCACCACTACACCCAGGGACTGACTCAAGCTTTACACCCCCCTGAAGGGTCAATTTTCCATCGATAAAGGTACGTTTTCAAAACCTTTGTTAGCCACGCTTCAGCTGCTCCATTTAGTTTACAGAAGGGAAACCGCCTGAGCCGCACGCCGTTGATTGTGAGACCTTCTGAAATTGGTTTATATTTTGTATGTTTTATTCGAAGAACTTTAGCGATATAAGAAAATACCGCGTGTACAAGGCCTTTCTGCAGTATCTTTTTTCAAGTATTATTAGTTTAGATTTAATTGTTTCAGGTGACCTTGTTTAATATTGACATTGTTCGTTTCAAACTGTTTTTTTATTAATAATGTTGATCTTTGTTCGTTACCAAATCATTTGACCATTTTGCGTGTATTTTGCCTGCTTCATTATTTAATTAAATTCTGTGTTAACCTCAACTCTATTTTATTTTGATTTCTGTTAAAAGTAATGTGAAGATTCCGGTAAGGACAGCTGAGAGTGATTGTTGCGCTCCTTTGTTTACGGAGCTAGTAAATTCACATTTCTATTAGGAACAACTGCGTGAAAAGGTAAGTTCCATCATGCACGACCTTTGGATTGGTTATTCGAAGTAACGTGGAGCTTGAGCAGTGCCGGATCTAGTAATATTCACTTCTTCTTCTCTGATCCTCATTTACTGTATTACAGTGTTGAGGTTGCTGACAAAAGTGAAGGTACTTTTGTGTATCACTTTTACACCGTTTTTCTGACGCTTTCACTTTTGTTTAATATTTTGCCCAGTTTGTTTTCGCACTTTCATTTTTTTACAGTTTTTCCCACTCCCGTTGCCAACTCTTTTGCCACACTCCAGCTTAATCCTGTGTACTATAATATCTCTACCATTCTTTTGTTCCATATCACAATAGAGCGGCCTCTGGCTTTCCTTCCTTCCCACATTTTCTTTAATTCTTTCTCACTGCCCATTCTGAACACATGACCAAGCCACCGCAGTTGGTTGGTTTCTGTTCTCTCCTCAAGTGGTTTGACTTTCAGCCTGCTTCTAATTTCTGTGTTTCTTAGTAGGTTCCTCTTTGTGACACCCTCCGGATCTCATTTTGCTATGTTTTAGTCACTGTTTCAGCCTTTTGCTTATTTGCTACTGTAAGTTAGAATTGGGAAGTTGCATACTCTGATTTTCGCTTTTTCTGAGATGTTGTTTATTATTGCTTTGTTTATGGCACTGTATAATCTCGTTACTGATTGTACTCCGTTTTTCATTTTCTTTGAATCTGCGGCGTCCAGACCAAAGTTCTCCCATTCTAGTGGTTTTTCTTGTGGTACCAAAACTTTCAAATGTTTTCTTTTGCTTGGTACAGTTCATAGTTTTCTATTCGTTTGTTTATTAGATACCTTATCCACAGTTGCTTCTTCTTTCTTACTTCATTTTTGGTGTCACCATTCCACCAGCTGGTTTGTTTTCTCTGTTTCCACCTGTGCCACACATGATTTCTACTGCTGTCAGAATTAATTCTTCAAAGTTTGACCAGGCTACTTCCAAATCAGAGTTGTACTTTTCCGTTGGACTTCATCCCTAAACTTCTGTTGTGTTTCTCCTGCTTGTTAATATGCTCGTTTTTATTCCTGGTGGGGGTTTCTCCACTTTTTCCTGTTGATGTTCATTGGCATTTGTTTCTCTTTTCATTTTAGTCATCAATATCAAGTCCTGGCTGCCCAGTTCGTGTCCCCTTTCCACTCTGACATCTTTAACTTTTCTTTTGCTAGTGCTTCGTGTTTTATTTTGATGCAGAATATTGTAATTCAAATATATGATGGAGTTCCATAGAAATTGGTTTTGTTGCGTCCTGGTTGCTGCTATTCTGAAAACTTTTTGATTATGTTTTGTTTGTTAACAAGCAGCACACTACTCATTTGTTTCAATAAATACTGCTGTCGAAGCACACTAGATTATAATATTTTCCAATATTTAAAATTAAACTTGTCAACTCATACATTACCGACAGGGAAAGAAGATTTAATTTCTAAGGGAACAATTTTTCTATTTATAAGTTCTTTGCTTAGACCAAACGGACCACTGAATGTTTTGAAAAACGAAAACCACCAATATATTGGCCTTACAAGCTTGCATTATTTTTGCCAACCCAATCATAAACTTCTAATAAGGGAGATACTGTATAATAAAGAAAAACCAACATTACATTTACAACCACTCTCAGGTCATCGTCCCTGGCAGCAAAATACATGGCACAGAGAAGCTCCTGCAAGTGCTGAGTTAAACCATCTTCAGCATGATGAGCAACTGCACACAGGAGCTGGCTGCACCGCACCCGCACATCCCCTTGCCAACTGCCCAGCTCACGAGCTAGAGGGGGGGCAATTCTAACAACATTTCGTTGCACTAACACTCTACAGCCGAGGTTTGGACGTTTTACTGCAATAAAACCATTAAGACATTATAATGTTTCGTTAACTCAAATTACAATTTTCTGGGTAATATTTTGGGGGTGCAGTTAAAAAATCCATTTGATCCTTCAAGTCCTTCTCGTTCTCCCGCTCATATTGCAGGCCAACTACTTCCCACAGCTGGAGAGCTTTTTCTCTTGTTTCGGGTATCTCATCATTTAATCTGAAAAAATAAGGAAGTCGCCAAGTGTTGCCACTGTAGCGGTAGGTTCCAAGAATTTCTCGAAATGCGTTACTATTGCAACCAAAATTTCCCAGCGGTACAAACAATGGAATCAGCTTCCGTCAAGATGATGTCATGATGAAGGCAAGAGGCGTTAAGAAACGCATCTCGTCAATACGAAGACTATCACACCGACACTAGTGCAGAGCAGTCGACGGTATTCAAGTTGTTCATATTGCATTATTGTTATTATTTGTATTAGTGTAGTTATGTTCGTTATTTATTAAATGTTTTATTATATACACAGTGTACATTAATTAGTGCAACAAACGAAAATGAAACAAAACACAGGAAGGTTAAGAGATTGAAGTAGAAGAAACAGCCTGAGATTTATGGATTAAGCGGATACTCCATAATAAGAACATATCAAGAAAACTCGAACTGAGGATTTATTATAACTATTATGAAGTCGATAGTAATATTCACTAGTGTAACGTGAATGTAAGACAAGAGTGAATGTAAAATCCTAAAAATGTGGTATAAGAAAATACTTGCCAGCAAAAGACTGCAAGATAAACGGGAAAGAAGAACAAACAAAGAACTACAAGAACTGCATAATGAATCAGATATAGCAGGAGTTGTGAAGGGGCAAAGAGAGAGGTGGCTACACCGTATAATGAGGATGAATAAAAACGGAATATCAAAGAGTGTGCATAAAGCAGGACAGCAAGAAAGAATAAATAAGGAAGAAGTAATAAATGATATAGAATAGTGTAACAGCAGTCAGTGGATAGAAGAAACTCGAGATAAAAAAGCCTGGAAGATAGTGAATCAAGCCATGGGCCTTCTAAGCCTGGGGTGCTAAACTATATACTTGTTAAGAGGAAGAAGGAAACAATGAAACGGAGTACAAAAATCAGATTTGAACACATTGTTTGATATGTTCATATTGCTGGTTAAATATTTTAATTATTATACACCTACACACAGTAATAAAGAATTAAAAAATTTATAAGGGTTCCAAAGCTGGTGGTGGCAAGCAAAAAAAAGTTAATAAAACTAATATATTTCTCATTCATGCTGATCCAATGCATTTGAGGGCGCTACAATAACCAAACACAAATGTGTATACATATGTACAAGGACAAGCTTTTTATATGTAGTCACTAATATATTAGGAAAATGCATTGAAAGTTTAACAAATGGTGGAGTAGCTTTGCTGGAAAAATAGAGCATGTGAATTTGAAAACGTACAATGTGTTATATTTCTAGAAGAAAAATAGGTATTGAAAATGTTTAGAAACAGATTTTCACGACATGAAGGGGAAATCATCATAGCGCATAAGGTAACTCTTCCCATTCAACCCCTTGGGATCAAGCTATCCAAATAAGGGTTTAAAATGATAACAGCAACCTTGTGATACCTCACTGAAAAGCTCTTAGAAAATGCTATTCAATAATAGCAAACTCTTTGATCTGATTCATTTCAGTAGTATTTTGTAGTATTTCTCAAGTATCTTGAAATAGGTTGTTTAAATTAAACTTCATTCAAAATCATTTATGCAGTAGACTGCCTAAGGAACATTTAGAAATATTGCTGTTAATATCCACACAGAAAAAATAAATAAAAATATTTAAATGATAACAAAATGGCTGAGAAGGAAGTTATGAAAGAACCTACTAATACTGTAACTGCAGATTGAAGATTATCATATTGTATGTGTACATAATAAATTGCTTTGTATCACATACTTACTTGTATACAAACAAATTAACAGAAAATTATTAAGTTACATTTTAGGTCCTATATCAATTTAAGCAGATGATACATTTATTGTTTTTACGGATGAAAATTGGGGTAATCTATAGCTGACAGTTGAAAATAGTATAACTGTCGGTGACATTGAGATTCTTTACATTTGACTTCAGTAAAGCTCACTGTCTGCATTTTTCTGTGCATCGAAATGAATTTCTAATTAAAAAGATAATTTTAAAAATGGAATTGTTTGCATGCAAACAAGAATAATTTAGTGTGGTCGTGTTTGAAGTTGTGCACAATATATGACACTTAGATATACACACTGACAGAAATTTCAGATGAAAAATACACTTACCTAGTAAAATTATTAAAATCAGTATATCCATTAAGAATTTAGACTACTGTATAATGTATTAGACTTAAGAACCTTAAAATCAATATATTTTGCTTTAGTTCTATCTATAATACAAAATGGAAATGCTGACGATTGCATGAAGTTCTTTAAAACATTACACTAAAATATTGAAGTATCACCATAATTTTTATTTATGAAGAATGAATCTGTTTCCCATGTACTTGTTGTATTAATTTGAAAAGATTTAATATTATAAATATCCATGTGGTCTCTTAGTTAAGAATTCATTCAATTTTAGTATGTTTTGTTTTTTTCTGTTTGTGGCCACTTACAAGCTGTGCTTTGTGCCCCCTCATTTATATTCTTATATGCAGTATCATTTTTTCATTGCTTTTCTATATGTATTTTTGGTAAATATTGAGTAAATAAATATACTTGAATATTTCTATTACTAATTGTGGATTTTGGAAACAAGCCCCACAGTACCCTGTCAGAATCAGTGGAAGCAGTTTATGGAAAAATGAATATCTGTCCCTGTAATCCAACAACAATCGGGCAGCAACTTGAGCTACGGTTTGCCGAACCAGCGGAATTTGATCAAAAAGTCTTTCTGCTAAGGCCCCAGATGCTTCCTCAATTGCCTTATAGTCACTGCTCATGATAATATCACCTATAAAAAGTTGCAGTATATGAAATCTGACTGTTTTCATTTCATAACGACACCTTACCCATGCATCTTACAGCTTCAACCCTAATTTTATACCGCTGGTACCCAAAAGCAGTCATGACTGGCTTAACCAGGTTTATGGATTGCATATGGAAATCCCTTGGAAGGGCCTGTGCTAAATCCGTGATACACCGGCAGCTGGTTTCCTTTACTTCGGGGTGTTTATCCGCAACTGTCTCACACAGAATTGCCACGCAATCATTTAGAAAAGGCTTTAACTGAACTGTATTCGAATACTTTAAAATTATTGCTTGTAAAAATTTCAACAGTTCCAGTCGAATTTCTTCCGACTCTTCAACCAATTCAGATGTGCCTATTCGTTCCACCAAAACAGGAAAAATGTAAGTCAGATAGTAGTCGTTCTTCTCTAACTTCTCGAGCAGAAAGAAGGACATAAATTTAATTGCCTGGCTTCGCACAGTCTCCGCTTTGTCCCTAAAAGCATTGAGGGTATATATATGGGTTTCGTTGAAAACCACTTGCAGGTCTGGTTGCGAAATGTTTTCGTTGGGGTGAGAGAGGTGTTTTTGCAGCTCCACTAGGGTTTGCTTCCTTGTACGTTTATCTTCACTTTGTAAGGCTAAACAGATTTTCTTTGCTGCTGATATTTTCTGAGCACGTTCGGTGGTATCTCCTTGGCCAGATGACATCGTGAATAAGCAAATTGGAAAAATCTTCTGGTTGTCAGTTTTAATTAAATTTGCCACCATTTGTAAATAAACAAGTCATAACCTAGAAACCAAAGATTTTATGTAATTATTGATCAAACATTCATCATAAGTAAGTTTTTGTGAATTTGGAACCTATTTTCAAATAATCGACAGCTTAATACGAAACTTAATTTTTTTAATTTACAATCTAGGCATGTTAAAGCAAATCCTAACCTATAATATTCCATTTAATAAACCGAAATTATCTTTTATTTCCAACGTTGCAGTTATCTAATACATTAAATGGTTGTATACAGCACTGCTAGTGTAATTTATTTAATTAATAAGAATAAGTATTACAAAATTCAAAAAATCCTTTTAAATTTTATACCGTGTCTAGAGTACCGTCGAGTCCCGTTAAAACAGAAAACCTGAACTACAGGTAGGTATGCTACCGTTAAAGAAAAACGTATTATAGTTATAACACTATAATACTTGATTATCAAAATGTATTCACTTATCCGGCCTACGTATTTTCTTGAAATCCCTTATACTTCGTAGTTCCAAAAATGCAAATTTTCGCCATTTGACGCGGAAACATTTATTATTTTGATAGTTGATGTGATTGTATCACAGATTATATAGGGATATAGATAAGAAACTGCCTAATAAGATTTTGTAGCCAAGTTAGCGCCATCTGCAGAGTTGTTCCCCCCAAAAGTTATACCGCTGTCGGTTTTAAACCTTGCTAAAATTTGTATTGTGGTTATAACATATGATCAAAAAAAATTCAAAGTTAGAGTGCTAAAAGGCTAAGACATAACTCTAACTTGAAATTTTTTTGATTACATGTTATTTCTCAAAGAGGACTATGCATGCCAGTAAAATACTTAAGTAATATAAAAAATTTTATTTTATAAAAATTAAAAATATGATAATTCGTCAGGTTACTGCAAAAACCGTTTAAGTCACAAATATGACTTTTAGGGAACAAGAGAAATCAAGTTTATAATATGTTGCAAAAATCATACAAGAAATTAAGATGGCCACCTCGGCTTCTTCTGCAACTGGCTATTCTTTTGAGAAAGTTTTGCATCACATTTTCGCACAACTGTGGCTCTATTTGACAAATAACGGGTCGAAAATTTTCTTTGAGCGCTTGAATTGTTTGAGGGCCATCAGCGTAGATTTTTTCCTTCACGTAACCCCAAAGAAAAAAGTCTGCTGATGTGAGATCGCACGATCTGAATTTCTCCCTCAATGGTGCAACTGTTTCGTGGCTTGTGTGGCTCGTAGCACCATCCTGCTGAAAATAAAGATTTTCTACGTCCATGTCGTCCAATCTAGGCCAAAGGCAGTCAGTTGGCACCCCACGGTAGCGTTCCGCATTGATTGTCACTGTAGCACCTTCTTCATTCTCGAAAAAATACGGTCCGATCAGACCGCCTGACCAAATACCGCACCAAACCGTCACTCGATGGGGATAAAGATTTTTCTGGACTATTGTTTTAGGGTTTTCGGCGCCCCAGATGCGGCAGTTCTGTTTATTGACGAAACCCGGAAGATGGAAATGGGTTTCATCGCTAAAGATGATTTTTTGTCAAAATTATTGTCACTTGCCTGCATTTGCAACACCCAATCAACGAAGGTTGGGCGTTGTGCATGGTCCGCTGGCTTTAATTTTTAGGTCAACTGCATTTTATAAGCATGCACGCTAAGATCCTTGTGCAAAATGCGATGAAGGCTGGGCTTTGAAATGCCCAATTGCTGGGAACGTCTTGGGATAGACAAACCCGGGTTTTCAGCAACACTTTCAGCAACAGCGGCAATGTTCTCAGCTGACCTGGCGACACGAGTTTGAACTGGCAATTTTACATCAGTAACTTATCCCTTTTGTTCACATTTAGTGATGTTTCAAAATGGCACAGCGAGAAGGTGATTCATACCGACTGAGAACACGACGAACTGTCTGGGCGAAATTTGCACCATATTTGATAATGAATTTTCACTATTTCTATACGTTGTTGGAGCGTATATTTTTCCATTTTCTCAAATCGTACACTTTTCACTTGATAATGTCAAATACTCAAGGCCCTCCATTCAACAGTTTAAAAATGCCAGGAAATTTAAAATGGGACCTCTTAAAGGAAAAGCCTTCAAAATCTGTGACAGCGACTGAAGCTCAAGAGCACGTGATTATGCCAAACACGCCATGACAGAATTCGAAGCATGCTTATTTATGAAAATATTTGAAAATTATTGCGTACTGCGTACAATATATCTACCAATTATATTTTGTGACAACTTAATTTGTTTGGAGTAGGCAGTAAACATTCCGCCAGTTCATAAAGAAATTAAATGTGTTATATATTTTTTCTATTTCGGTTTTATAAAGCCGTTCTAAGCGCACTGTTTTAGCTTAAAAACAGTACGTTAAGGAGGCCTATAATCGTACTGTTTTTAGTTTGTTTTTTTACGATGTTGGTAGTTCGATTTGAATTTGAAA
>JABXWE010053821.1:0-13013 GCA_014611495.1 Limonius californicus
ATGTTCAAGGAAGTAACGTAAGTAATTGATAACAAATTCTTACAAAACACTAAAATTCTTTAAAATGATTTTGGAATTCTAGTAAAAATTAAAAAAAAAACAGTTTTTAGATTATTTTAGTTTTTGATATACAATATCCGAACAAATATTCTTTACAATTCCTTGCAAATTCTATGGAATCATACATAAGGCTAAAGGCTGTATATTTTGTAGGTATGTTCAATCATTAATGGTGACTAAATTTATCATAATTACCAATTTACTTAATTTAAATAATCATTATATAAATTTTGCATAAAATAAGGTAAAACAACTGGAATTTGAAGGATACGTTTACAGCTATTAAAATATTTAAAAGAGAAGTTTTGAAAGAAAAAGAAATATTCACCGCCTTGCAAATAAAGGGAGGACGAATCCCTCAATATATTCCATGTCTTAAAAATGAGTTTGGAATCATGTGCTAATCCTACTGGCGAGTAATAAAGCTGCAATATGATTTTTTTCATTTCGTGGTGGGTAGAAATAAAAGGAAAAAAAATGTTTGCCTTTCTTACCCACAGAAAAATTGAATTTTCAATACATGAAGTGTTAGGAAACAGGTTTTGGCTGAATCTCATCCTTGGACTTAAATTTCATTAACACAATTATTTGTAGAAACGGTATCTTAATTATTTAAACAATTAAATTTTAACTTAATGGAAATTAAGTAATAACGATAATAATATTAATTAGAATTGACTATTATTTCTTAAGACTTTGTCAGTTTTGATTGTAAAGGCCCTTCAAATTTAAGAATTAGTGAAAACTGATTACAGAGATTTTTTTTTATATTAGCCCGCAGTATCTCATTGTTGGGCATGGGCCTCCCCCATAAGGGGGGTTGTTGATCTACTCTCCCATAGTGATCAATCCTCAGATACCGTACTAAATATTAAAAATAATTGAAGCGATCGTTATGTTTGTTAATTTGAATAATCTGCGAGATGAGTTCATATTTTGGCAGTTGTGGAAACTTTAAATTGGTTTCGGAGCCTTTAATTCTATTTAAAATATTAGGCGCCATTTTGAACAAATATGTTTGTAAAAACATTATTTAATTTATATTTTTTCGTTTCATGTTGATCCAAGAACGGATAGTTCGTGATGCTAATTGAACAATTAAAAAACATGCATTGAAGCCATAGAGGCAAACGTCGTAAATAAATAATCCATAGATCATTCTGTAGACCTTTAGCCATAGAATTTAATAAAAACCCTTTCATAAACGTTAAGAGATAATACCCTAATATACGGGGTATTCAATTTACGGAAATATATCTTTAGTGCAGCACTTTGTATGTGAACACCATGTATTATTATTATTATTATTATTAAGCTTTCACAGGCCTTAGAGGCTCATCGCTTTTTGGTGTGAGACAAGGGTAAGTTAGTTTGTGCAATTCACAATAGGGCCCGACTCTGCGGGTTACCGTGTTGGTGCATAACCAGACTTAACCTGCTGGTGAACTCCTTGTATAAATAAAAATAATTTTAAAATATGCACAAGGGGTTTGCGTATTCTCTAGCGACAACAGAATCTTTATATATTGCCTGAGTGAAGAGCTATAGGCTGCATATTGTTGGATATATTAAATATTTTGAAAACCACCAGTATTGATAATCGTTTTATTTCAATATTCATTATCAATTATATCACTGAATATTGCATGAAAACGGCACTGTTAGCCTCTCATATAATATAATTTTAATATCTGAAACTGTTTTTGAAAACCTTGTTTTCAAAATTTTGATAATTACTAATTTTTCGAATGCTAAGTAATTTTGATTTCAAAAGTCAATTTAATTAACGGTTTTTGAGTATTTGAGCGTTCTATTTCGAATATTCAATTATTTACGAAAGTGTTAATTTAAACGTTCAAATTTACCGAAAACATTCTACACAATATACTCATAATTGCTTGCCGTTTAGATTTGTTTTCAAAACCGTATTGTCTTAATGGGTTTTTAGTATCCACCTAGACGTTAAAATTTAGTAAAACCTAGTGATCTCTCTCTGAATACAACTTTGTATGTTCTTAGGGCTCGGAAAAAGATTTTTCCTTTAGATGCTTTTATAAAAATAATACTTTTTTTTCTCATTCATTCATACCACCGTACGGGGGTGCAGATGTCCCTTACACACTAAACATTCATACAACATGCACCCTAAACTTAACTAAGCGAAATGCGGTTGCCCCAGCTGGTATTCGGACGCCCCAGCGGATCGACTACATTTCGCTGTGACCTCGAGTGGCAACGCGTTCTCGCACTATTCCACCGCGGCCCCTATAAAAATAATACTTATTTTAGACAGATTGTACGCTTGAAAAAAAAGTTCAATGAATAATACAGATATGAATGAAGAGACAAATTATAGTAACTTAAAAAATACATAATACCATCATCATTATCATGATCCTGGTTTGTACCGCTTACGCAGTGTCGAGGCGGTGTGAGGCAAAGCTAAGCTAGTTTGTGCTATGCAGATCAGGGGCCGACTCTGCGGCTTACCGTGTTGGTGCGAAACCGTGCTTGACTTGCATGGTGTGTGTGGATGTTTTTGTTTATGGTTTATGGTCCATTAGTTTGATCCCCAATGGCAAATGGAGACCTGGACCCAGTACCGACCACCCAGGGAATTATAAAAATTTCCAACCCCTGGAGCTTTCAGACTATTACATCCAAAGCCTGGCTGTCTTACCACTAAGCCAGCCCACTCTATACTAAATTAAATTAAAGAGATTATTAAAATCATCGCCAGTGTGTTTAAGGCACTCTAGCACAAAATAGTTTTATCAATTTCAAACAAGAAAACGCCAACTTTCCCCAAAATATATATTTGTTTACATATATGTAAACATATTACAGAAGTACTAAAATTACATTGTTTACAGATAAGGAAACCCAAATAAGGCTGGCAAATGCTTCCGAAACCTTCATATTAATGAAAAGCAAAACCAAATCAGACTGCGGTTTCAAAATTTCAACATGAAACGGCTTCGTAAACATTTCCACCCCTGGAGCTATTCAAACCGGGAAACGTTCGGACTATTACATCCAAAGCCTGGCTGTCTTACCACTGAGTCATCCCCTCCCCTGTGAAATTCCATATGAAACTAAGTTCTATATTTATTTAAATTGTTGATTTCAGAAATAGAATGAAATTTTCAATTGATTCAATTTTTCAAATTACATACTGCACTACCATTAGATTAATGCGAAGAAAATGGTACTATATAAATCAATCAGCTTTCCTAGAACATGCTAATTTATCAGTGCACCGCCCTAATGCTTAAAACTGTGTTTTAGCTTAATTTTTGGCGTATAACCACATAGGAAGCAATGCGCGAGCCGGTAAAGTCACCGGATTTCACACCGTTCGGATATTTTTCTGGTATATATAAAAAACGAACTCTGATGTGTTTCCGGATGAATGCGACAAGTTAATATTTAAAATAACTCAGATAGTTTGAAACATGATAAATCAATGTTGTCAGTAGAGTTATTACGAAAAATCTTATAATCAATTGCAGTATATAGATGTCAAGAAATAAATACGAATCAATAATTTAAAATAAAGCTTTTCCTGCATTCTTCAATTTGTGTTTACTTTATGGTTTTATGTTTATTTTAATATTTAATACATTTGAGAGCTGTATTCTTTAATTTACTGAAATGTTAAAAATGTCTCTTATAATTATATTATAGTAATAACAAAAAAAAAACTCAATTTCAAAAGGATTTATTTATTTTTTGTGCTTTATACGTATTTCAACGTTTTTCAAAAGCATTTAATATTGTCAATATTTGTAGCTGTGGTAACAGCACACTGGATCTTGATTTCCGACTTGGCTCTGATTTTCTATTCCAAAACATCCAATAGCGGGGGATTTATGAGGAGAAGTATTTTAGCCCTTTAATCTGTTTTTGTTGGTGCTTTGTTTTTGCTATTTATAGTTTAAATACAGTGTTTAAAATGTTTTATAACAAAGTTTTCAATCAGTGGATTTAATTAAATGGGACTTTTCAATTTTTACTTTTTTAACCTTATGAAAGCATATTTATGTAGAGTATTTAGAAATTTGCAGAACTAACTTTTTAAATTGTTTTTGTGTTTTGAAATTTTGGACCGCGCTTGCGGTTTGCTGTGTTGTTACAATTTTAACTTAAATATTGGTTTAAATACTCAACTTACGAATATTATTTACAGAATTAAAGCTTAAAAAATATTTACTTTTATAGCATGGAGATTACGTTAAAATTTTAATATTAACAAAATTTAATTTAAAATGAAGTCGTCAATAAGTTCAATTCCGGAAAAGTATAATAAATTTAAGGATTATCTAAACGGCACTGGTAAAACCTTTTGTGGATCGATACCAAGCCAATTGATACCACCAGAAATTGAAACAGCCAACCACGAAATCTTGTAGAAAACCTGTCCCTTATTTGAATTACAATTCTTAACGAATGTTTTTAGGTAAAATTTGCTTGAAGGTAAATAGTCAGAAAGGCTAAACATGCAAACAGGCTAAGCCGTAAATGCAATCATTAAAATAATGCAAATTAAAATATTTTCTACGTAAAGGCTTGTTATAAACCAGTATATGTTTTGCTGTAAGTTATATTTCCATACACCTAACTTATTCGATTTGAAAATATCCACTTTCCGGCATGACAGGTCGTTCTAAGTGGGAAATACAATACAGTAAAGCAATGCATATGCAAATATTTACTTCGTAAAGGTTCGTTATATACAGGTGCTGGTTATAACCAAGATCGCCTTAAGCTAGCTGGATATTCTTTGCTATAATATAAGTTGTATTTCCATGCGCCAAATTAATTACAATATATTGGTTGTTTCTAGGCTGAGCGGTCGGTGGGAAATACAATATTGTGAAATAATGCATATACAAATAATTACATCGTTGCGCGATGAACAATCGTTCTAGGCGAGAAATACAATACAGTAACATAATAAAAAACTAAATCTATATTACATAAAGGCTTGTTATATACGAGCCCGGCTTCAGTGAGATGAAGTGCGTAGATATACTTTGTTATAAGTGGTATTTTCATGCAACTACTGTATTAGAAACTACTCGTTGTTTCCGGGATAAACGGTCGTTCTAAGCAGAAAATACAATACAGTAAAATAATGCAAATTTAAGTATTTACTACGTAAAGATTCGTTTAATCCAGGATCCCGAATCCTAGCGGGTATACAACATATGCGGCTGGTTTAAGCGATTTGGACTGTATTATACCTTTTCTAGAAAATAGCATTTTCATGCTCCTACTAGATTAGAAAATACTTTACGTTGTTTACGGGTTGAGCCATCGTTTTAAACGGGAAATACAATACAGTGAAATAATGCATATCCCATTAAGTACTTCTTTTTATAATCAGAATAACGTTGTATCCAAGCTCGGTTTCAGAGAGTTGTAGTGTATATAGTGCTATAAGTTGTATTTCCATGCACCAACTGGATTAGAAAATATTCGTTCTTTCCGGGATAAATGGTCGTACTAAGCGGAAAATATAATACAGTAAAATAATTCAATTATTTCTACGTAAAGACTCGTTTAATCCAGAATCTCGAATCTGTGTGCGTATGTTGTATACACGTTCGGCTTAAGCGAGTTGGATTGTATTATACCTTTTCTAGAAAATAGTATTTCCGTGCACCTACTAGATTAGAAAATACTTTACGTTGTGTACGGGTTGATCAAATCGTTATAAAGGGGAAATACAATACAATGAAATAATGCATACGCAAATAATTACTTCTTTCCGGCTCGTTATCATTAGAATATCACTGTATCGGAGCTCGGCTTGAGCGTGTTGTTCTGTGTATACTTTGATGTAAGTGGTATTTCTCTATGCACCTACTAGATTAAAAGATACATTACGTTGTTTACGAGTTGAGCAATCGTTTTAAATGAGAAATATATGAGAATGAAATAATGCAAATTTAAGACTCGTTTAATCCTGGATCCCGAATCCCATCGCGAATGCAACATACGCGCTTAAGCAAGTCGGATTGTATTATACCTATTCTAGAAAGTAGTATTATCAAGCATCTACTAGATTAGAAACTACTTTAGGTTGTTTGCGAGTTGAGCAATGGTTTACAACAGGAAATACGATACAGTAAAGTAATGCAAATCCAAATACTATTTATTTCGTAAAGGCAATTTACATCTAGGATCCTGTTGTATCCCAGCTTGATTTACTTAGTTGCCCTGTATATACTTTGATATAAGTTGTACTATATTAAGAAAGTACTCAATGACTAAACGGGAAATACCCATATCCAGTAAAATACTACAAATCCAAATATTTACTGCTAAAAGGCAGGTTATATCTAGGATCTCCTTGTATCCAAACTTAGCTTAAGCTAGTTTGACACTATATACTTTGGTATAAGCTATATTTCCTATATAACTACCAGATTAGAAAATACTTGTTGATTCCGTCACTACCAGTCGTTCTAAGCGGAAATTACAATATAATATGTTCAATATACAACAATGCAAATCCAAATATTTACTGCTAAAAGGCTTGTTAGATCTAGGATCGCCTTGTATCCAAACTTAGCTTAACCTAGTTTGACACTATATACTTTGGTATAAGCTGTATTTCCATGCACTACCAGATTAGAAAATACTCGTTGCTTCCGGCATTAGCAGTCGTCTAAGCGGGAAATACAATTCAGTATATTCAATATACAATAATGCAAATCCAATATTTACTACGTGAATGCTCATCTACTAAATAAGCAAATTAAAATTTATTTATCGCAATAAAGATCTTTTCCCCAAATAACATCGATTAGTTAATAAATACTGAAATATATACATGGTGTTCCGTTCGGGTTGAAAAAATTAAGATTAACTTATACAACAGGGCTGAGATTCAAGTTGTTACGTTTGGCAAGATGCGAATTCAGACGTTAATTTAAAATATGATTATTTTTCAAGCTACTATTTAGAAAATCTATGATTTTTATTTGGGCTTTATCAATAAAACAGTCTATGTCTGTGGTGTGAAAAAGCATAGTTTCCTTTCTCGTCTTTTTTTTTTGGAAGCAACAATTTTAAAATTTACATTTTGACGCAAATAAATAGCAAGAGTAACTAGTTATACCCAATATTGTTTGTAAAGTTATAGAAAGAAACAGTAAAGTATATTTTTCTTTGACAACAGTTTCAAGAATTTACCTTAGTGGTTGTTTCTATAACACTCATTCACACAGCCCTACGGTTAGAAAGCTGCAGCAAATAATACTATAATTTTAAAACATACATTTTGACGCAAATAAACAGCAAGAGTAACTAGTAATAACTAAAACTATCTGTGAAGACATAGGAAGAAACAGCAAAGGATAATTTTCTTTGACAACAGTTACAAGAATTTACCTTAATGGTTGTTTCTAAAACACTCATTCGCACAGCCCTACAATTAGAAAGCTGCAGCAAATAATATAATAATTTCAAAACTTACATTTTGGCACAAATAAACAGCAAGAGTAACTAGTTCTGCCCAAAATTGTGTGTAAAGCCATAGAAAGAAACAGGAAAATATTTTTCTTTGACAACAGTTACAAGAATTTACCTTAATGGTTGTTTCTAAAACACTCATTCGCACAGCCCTACAGTCAGAAAGTTGCAGCAAATAATGTAATAATTTTAAAACTTACATTTTGACGCAAATAAACAACAAGAGTAACTAGTTCTGCCCAAAATTGCGTGTAAAGTCATAGAAAGGAACAGGAAAATATTTTTCTTTGACAACTGTTACAAGAATTTACCTTAATTGTTGTTTCTAAAACACTCATTCACATAGCCCTACGGTTAGAAAGCTGCAGCAAATAATATTATAATTTTAAAACTTACATTTTGACGCAAATAAACAGCAACAGTAACTAGTTTTAGCTAAAATTGTCTGTGAAGACATAGGAAGAAACAGAAAAGGATATTTTTCTTTGACAGAAGTTACAAGAATTGACCCTAATGGTTGTTTCTAAAATACTCATACACACAGCTCTACGGTTAGAAAGCTGCAGAGTATAATATAATAGTTTTAAAGCTTATATTTTGACGCAAATTAACAGCAAGAGTAACTAGTTATAGCTAAAATTGTCTGTGAAGACATAGCAAGAAACAGCAAAGGATATTTTTTTTTGACAACAGTGAGAAGAATTAACCTTAATGGTTGTTTCTAAAGCACTCATTCACACAGCCCTACAGTTAGAAAGCTGCAGGACATAATATTATAATTTTAAATATTACATTTTTGACGCAAATAAACAAAAGTAACTAGTTATACCTAAAAGTGTCTGTAAAGTCATAGGAAGAAACAGGAAAGTATACTTTTTTTGACAACAGTTACAAGAATTTACCTTAGTGGTTGTTTCTAGAACACTCATTCACACACAGCCCTGCGGTTAGAAAGCTGCAGCAAATAATATAATAATTATAAAACTTACTTTTGACGCAAACAAACAGCAAGAGTAACTAGTTATAGCTAAAATTGTGTGTGAAGACATAGGAAGAAACAGAAAAGTATATTTTTTTGAGAACAGTTACAAGAATTTACCCTAATTGTTGTTTCTAATACACTCATTCACACAGCCTTACAGTTAGAAAGCTGCAGCAAATAATATAGTAACCTCAAAACTTACATTTTGACGCAAATAAACAACAAGAGTAACTAGTTATACCTAGAATTGTATTTAAAGTCATAGGAAGAAATAGAAAAATATATTTTTCTTTGACAACAGTTACAAGAATTTACCTTAATGGTTGTTTCTAATACACTCATTCACACAGCCCTACAGTTAGAAAGCTGCAGCAAATAATATAGTAACCTCAAAACTTACATTTTGACGCAAATAAACAACAAGAGTAACTAGTTATACCTACAATTGTATTTAAAGTCGTAGGAAGAAACAGAAAAATATATTTTTCTTTGACAACAGTTGCAAGAATTTACCTTAATGGTTGTTTCTAAAACACGCATTCACACAGCCCTACAATTAGAAAGCTGCAGCAAGCAATATCTTGATACTTCAAACTTACGAGTTAAATAACTTAGTTGAACGAGCAAGTTTAAAAGATGCATGGCAAGGAGGTGTACAGATACTGAACCAGGTGAAGTGCGAAACTTGAGAAAAGCAGGCCAATATACGTAATGCAGAAGCAAGTGCACCTGTGCTCGTCGCCCACTAGCAGCAGGATTGGCCATGACAGTTTGCCAATTCATTATGTCCCTTTTATTCTGCCCGCATTTCACTGTCGGGTGTTCTCTTCGCCGATAATAGTTAATGCAGTTGTCAAAATGCTTAATACTGAAAGACATCCGAGGACTGTTTTGTGCTGTAATAGAGGTGTCTCGGTGTCTGTTCTTTTTATTGCACGCCTTCTGCTTATGCAAATAGCCGGTAATTATGAACTCCTTTTCAAAATTTACAATTGTATTTCCTCGCTACTTTTAATGAGAATAAAAGTTTTTATGGAGGATGTAAGAAACGTCCATAAAGTTTCAACTTCTTAACAACAACATAACTCGTCTTCTTTCGCGCTTTAATTTATAGTAATAGCTTTTTTAAACGGTTATTGCTACTGAGCTAATAATAACGCCGATAAAACCGAAAGATATTTTTGTCCGAGCCCTTAGGGGATGTTTCATTAACTTTTTGTTGTTGCTATTGTTGTACATTCGGGCCGGGCTCAAAAAAAAAGAACTCGTAGTGGTATTTATTGGTGTGGTTAAAACTTTACGTTAATGTACCCCGGAAATATTCCATATTTATCTTGGGAACACGCGAATGCAGTAGTCTATTTATAAGAAGTAGATTTGCATTAGAATAATGCTGCAGATTCCGACGTACGATTGCGAAAGTACGGAAATGAATTTCCCCAGCTGGAAGCAAAAAGGCAAAAAATAACTAATAGCTATTTAAAAGCGGCTATTAATAAAATAAGCAAATTGTAGCGCTGGTGAAGTCAAATACACCACCAACCAGACACTACATCCGTTCCAGCAGTTTAGCTCATTTACAAAAGAGTAATAAACGACAGCAGTTAAATAGCGGACGTTTCCAAATTACGATGGAAATATTAATATTCCGCAATTTTCCAGGCACTTAATTCGCGATAATAGTTATACATAGCGATGCCCTATAGAATTTTAAGCCTACGAAGCGCTCATTTCACCCTTCCATTGACAGGAAATGCAATTTCATCTTTACTTGTAAGTTTTAATAGGATTACGTGTGCGCCTTTCGCGTCTTGACGTTGTTGAATAAAGGCTTTCTGGCATCGCCGTCTCTTGCTCCTGATTTTATTCCCTTGATTTACCTGTAATACATAATTACTTTAGTTTAAATTTTAAAATTCTGCATTTACAGGGAACGTATTTAAAGCTAATCTAATGAAGTTGCAGCAATTTCCTGATCTTCTTTGCTGATCTACTTCCAAATACCCCAAATAAACTGGCATGAATATTTATGCAGTTAATTTTTTACATACTCAATGGAAAACAGTACTAAATCATAAATTGTCTATACATAATACTATAAGAAGTTGAAATTTGCCGGTAAAGCTTCTTACTCGAAAAGGAGTTGCTTAGTAATGTTTAGGAAGTTGTTAAAATTTGATCAGTTCCACCAGTCAAGTTGGTCAAGAACAACACATTTGAGTGTTAACAAAGTTAAAATTTTACCTGAAAAAAGTTCAATCTCGTTTGGTATTCATTATGACTATAACACGAAGATATTTTGTTATATGTATATACACACACACACATATACTCTGATATCCATGATAACCACTTGTTACAAAATATTATTTTCTTGCTTGTCAAAGGTCTTAGTGTGATGGTTATTGTTGATATTATGGGTAGCCCTCATTTTTCTTTGGAATTGTATTTGTAGTTTATTTAATGCTAAGTAATTGTTTAAATGCAAGCAAATATGAAATTTAACAAGGTATTGACGCTGGTTATCACAAAAAATCTATTCTTCTTTTAACTATCTCAGTTTCTGGAAGTAGTCATTAGACTAGCATGAATATTAACTACTTGTGCCAAACTGCAATAATAAATTTGTAATTATTATTATAAAATAATAAAGCAATTCTTCTAGTTTTAAACATATGTAGCATTAAAAGGGAAGACAAATCGTAAAGATGTTCTTAAAAAATGAAATTATGTTTTAAAAATTATTTCCTTTAGGATATACTATACAGGGTACTCACTTTGTTGACGCATCTTGGGGCAAATTAATAATTCTTGCTATCTTAATTCTTATACAAAGTACTCGCTACAGTGATAGCATATTGCATACAGTCTTGCATTTGTCCTTTGGCGATGACAGTGTCAACGCATCTGTTGTTATCGAAATCAGTCAATAAAAATTTTAATATGTATGGGAAATCCTAAATACTATAATTATTTTATTTAAATGTAGATGAAAAAGTACTGGCACTTTAAGTCTTATAAACCTCTAGGAAACAAATCAGATATTTAATGGTTTAACAACATTCTGTGCAAAGTAACATGTAATATTTGACTTAGAATTAGTATAACCGTACCAGGCCATATACAGTAGAAAAATTTACAAGTCCTTTTGAGGCAAAAACCCCAACAATGTATCTCGACACATTGCATAATCCATAGAGAAACTCTTGCTGCAAAGGAACTGAGCTCCAGTCTAAACATTGTGTTCACAACATTTATAACCACATACAAATGAGATCTTTACAATCAAGATTGTTTTTTGAACTTTGTAAAACATAACCGTACCGGATAAAACTGGAATTATCTTAATTTACTATGCATCAACCTGATACATACATGTTATATACAACATATCTTGGAAAATTGCCGTAAAATAGTATGTAGAAAAAAGATAGAAGCCCTTAGAAATAGCACACACGGATAACTAAAGAGCATTAGAAAAATCACTGCCTTAACTAGAGCTTCAGAAGAAGAGAATCACGAATTTTACTACAATATGTTGGACAAAAAATAATGAAAACAAATAAGATTAAGTTTAAATAAGTGGCCTATAAGAATAGTACACAGGGGGAACCATAGATCACCAGAGAAATTACTTCCCTAATGAGAGTAGCTGCAGAAGAACAGGATCACGAATTTCACTACGATATCAATATATAACAATTAAAAAAAATGTAAGATGAAATTTAAAGAAGTGACCTATAAGAGCAACACGCAGGGGAACCACAGATCATCAAAGACATCACTGCCCTAATAAGTGCTGCAGATGAAGAAAATCACGAATTTCACTACAATACCTTGGATAAATATTTAATGAATAAAAATAAAATAAAGATTAAAGAAGTGGCCTATAAGAATAGCATACAGGAGTGACCAGAGATATCGCTGCCCTAATGAGATTCGCAGAAGGAAGCCAATCACGAATTTTATTACAGCATGCTGGACAAAAAAATTGTGAAAAGAAAAACTAAGATGAAGATTAAAGAAGTGGCCCATAAGAATAACACAGAGGGGGAACCAGAGATCATCAAAGCGATCACTGCCTTAATGAGTGCTGCAAAAGAAGAAAAGCACGAATTTCACTACAACATATTGCATAAGAAAATAAGAGAAAAAAAAAGATTTAAGGTGTAGATTAAACTGGCCTATAAGAATAGTACACAGGGGAAACCAGAGATCACCAGAGAAATCACTGCCTTAATGAGAGCAGCTGTAGAAGAAGAGCATCGCGAATATCACTACAATACCTTGGATAAATATCTAATGAATCAAAATAAAATAAAGATTAAAGAAGTGGCCTATAAAAATAGCACACAGAGGAGATCAGATATCGCCATAGAAATCACTGCCCTAATGAGAGACGCAAAAAGAAGCGAATCACGAATTTCACTGCAGCATGCTGGACAAAAAAATTATGAAAAAAAAAACTAAGATGAAGATTAAAGAAGTG
>JABXWE010053824.1:0-12351 GCA_014611495.1 Limonius californicus
AGAAGAAATAATCACTATATAAGAAAAGTAAACGCTATATAGGAGAAATGATTGGAATAGAAATAATAAACGCTATATAAAAAAAACAGTATATAGGATATATAAACGCTATCTAGAACAAGTAAACGCTATATGCGAATAACAAATGCTATATAGAAATAATTAACAGTATATAGATATCTTCTTCTTCGTCTACTTCAAGGTTTAGTCCTTAAGGACTGTTTCGACTCAACAGCCAGTACCTATATAGATATAATATATATATTATAATATAATATAATAAACGGTATATTAAAAATAATAAACGTTGTGTAGGAATAATAAATGCTATATAGGTATAGTCAAGTAGTCATATTAAATAACAAATAATCTTTGGCTCAGGAAGAAAAATAAGTGGAAACTATTTTTTAGTAACAATATAAATATGCAGCAAATTCGAACGTAAATCTATACTGCACACGCTTAAAATTAATAGCAATCGCGTTTTGATGAATAATACATGTACAGGATAGTATAATATATACAAAAAAAGAAATTAAGGAACCCAATGAAACATTATTTAAAAAAATATTATATTATAGAACAGGTGTTTGGATTTTCAATTTTTAAAAAGAATTTTGTGATTCATTTCCTGTTTATGGCATTGTCACAAGATAAAAAAGGGCAGTACGATAAATAAGAAGGTCTTATTTATAGAAACGCTTATAATTAGGACAGTTATTGAATTGACAACTTATATAGCAATGATGCTTTAGTTACATAGCAAAAGTGCATTATTTTTATAGGATAAAATATATGTATATCACGTCGAATACATCATAAAAGAAAATTTGTATTACGCAGATACATTTTGTAATTAATGTTATTAAACTTCCAAATATCTCAAACCAACCAAAACATTATTTGACAAACAAACAAATAACCCTACAAACAAAAAAGATAATTTCTTCAACCCTAACGTGTATCTAATTGTTTGACCGCTCGATGACTTTCTTAAATTGTGTTGTTATGCAAACAAAGGATTCTAACCTGATATGTATCTGCAAGCATATACAGTGTTACTCACATAAGATAATGAGCCTAACATATACGCCTTTATGCAACCCTTTTTACAAGTTATAGCTCGCCTTATTTATAATTTGAATTTTCTTTATGTATTACCTTTGTTGCATGAAAACAAATATATAGACTTGTCTTACGTGAATAACTCTGTATATTGTGTTACCAAAATACATATAAATATAATAAATCAACTATCTCATGTATTATAAAAAGCTATTACTAGTTGTGTGTCAGAAATATTATAAATTGATAGGCCAACTATTAACTACAATCCAAGATATTTATGAGCAGTTACAGTTAATGCAAATGCATACATATACCATACTGTTACAGTATGTTTTCATATTATTATGTCTCCATTGTGATGTTAGTTTTTTCAGTAGTAAATATAGGTGTCGTCGTTCCGGCTTTGCAACAAGCCATACCTTTAAATATTTTAGTCCGTATTCTCAAAGCATACACATTGCACACTAATGAACCAACCCATTGTGTGGTATACATTTAAAAAAGAAGTGAATGCAAACGCTCATGTAGAATAAAACGAATACATATTATTGGATTTACAATTCATTAATTACATCAAAATAGTTAAAAGTGAGCATCTAATGACGAAGTAATAAGAAGAGTAAAAAAAGAACACTATAGAGAAAAATACAATAGAGTATAACTTGACTTATATAGAAACAAATCTTAAGATATCAGGAACTACTAAAAATAATAATCGAAGGTAACGTAGAAGGTGCAATGCATGCGGAAAACCAGACTGCAATATAATTATGTCAAACATAGTGAAAGAAATGGACTGTAACATCATATGGAATTAAGTAGGATGGCCCGAAGACGACAGGAATGGAAAAAAGAACGTTGCAACAAACCAACGGAAAGCAAGGAATGTAGACTAATAAAAACAATAAATAATATTTAGTGTGTTATATAGTGTCTAAAACATGTAAAAAATCATTTATCACTAATTACAGTATACAGTGTTACAATCACCCCCATTTTTTAATATGTAAAAATATTATTTGTGTTTTCTTAAAGCTGAGTTTTGACGTAAATTCCTAAATTATGAGATAAATTCCTGTGTAATCGAAAGTGACAGCAACTTTTGTTGTTTTGAATAGATTGGTAGTTTTTTTTCCTGAATATATTACAGTTTTCATGGTTTTTATAAGAATTTACGCAGTGCAATAAAAAAATAATCAGGACATAATTCTTAATCAAGACACTGTTGCGACGCGATTGGTAGGATGGTAACACAAAGATAACCGCAGTATAATTTGTTTTCTATCGCACTCTAAAAATGTTTCAGTTTTGCATGTTAAGGAGGTAAAATAATTAATCAAGTTGGTGCTGTACCACACTAGAATCAACTAAATTATTTTACTGTTGTAAATCCATTTTAAAATGCATTATTTGAAAATAATGCATTATAATTGAATGTTCGCCGGAATATGTAGATTTTTCTTGGTGTTTTCTATTTGTTTAAATGTATTTTATTTATTATAACACTGTCAAAAGAAAGTAGGCAGCAGCTACACGTTTGGAACATATAAGAAATGCCTTGCTATTATTTAAATAGATTTAGAAAACATAATATAAAAAATTTACCATGACGATTATAAATGAAGCATGGTCGCCGCTAGAGGTAAAGATAATCAAGTTTATAAAAAAAGTATCCCCTTTAAGATTTTTCACATAATCTTGGTTAGTTACACTAGAGTTATTGCTGTTCCACGTATTATCATTTTTATGGAATGCTGCACCTCCTGACGTACTTTAGATTTTGTTTTCAAATTATTGTTTTTGTTTGGTTTTTATACGCTGATTAAGTAATCTTACATGCAAGTAAACGCCTAAAAATGTTTAAAACACGTATTGTACGTGAAAATATGCCATTAAACAAGATTTTGAAAACACTTTTACCACAAGAATAGCATTTCGGTTATACCGGAAGTGCAGTGCTACAACAGATTATCACAATTTGAGAGTTTAGGTCAATAATCCTAAAACAATTATTTTGAAATGTAAAGAATAAAAAACAAGTATAATAAAGAATTTTTTTGCAAAACCTTGAAATACCTAATAGACCACTATAAAAAGAGTTCTGCGACTTTAGTACAGTAAATAAAATTTTGCTGATTTTTTTCTTCCAAATTTGAAATTCCAAGTACATAAAATTATGTGAAAATTTTAATAGATCATTACGTGCCATTATGTAGTTGAGCTATTATTTAAAATGGCCTTAAAATTAGCATTCGCAAAGTCAAACAGATTATTGTAAATCATTGAAATATACGATTCGTGGTAAAAGTGAGTTATTTTTGCAATATCAATTTTCTACAGTCATACATTCATTTTAAGGTCGCAGCGGGCATCAGAAAATCGTATAAGCGAAAAAATATTAAACCCACATTTCACGCCACTCAAATGCAAATTAAATATTTATTTATTCACAACGCTGACCCTCAAACATATGCCATTTTAATACTAATTTCGAAACTAAACGTTTTTACAAATTTTTCAAAACAAAATGTCTTAGCATATTCGACAGTTTTATACATAGGTAAATATCGCAAATCTTATTCTATAAAACGCATAAAATATAAAAACTCCGAATTATGGTTTGCACTGCAGATGTTTAACTCGAAAAATGAAATAAACCCGTTTTTGGCTGTAACGTTCTTTTTCTTTCCTTTAATCAGCTTAACTCGTATTTTATTAGCTTTAAAAAGTTTTTTACGGAGTTTTGAGTACATTTCCCAGAGTAAATCCCATTACAAATAAAACCTTCCACGAAAAAGGAAAAAGAAACGCGTTATTTTATACCTGGGTTCCGGAAGTGATCGGGATATTAAATTCCTGTTCGTTGAGATAGGAAAAGCTTGGATGATCGATTCGAAAACATATCGAGAAAGAGGTTTCCCTCGGGCTTCGTGCGTACACTTAAATCGACGAATACGACACGGTAACATTATTTTGTCCGTTATTAAAATTCTCATACGTATTACTTCGTATCTCTAATTTGATACTGCAGAATAATTTCCGCAATTTATAATAAATTAGCTGTTGTGAATTGTTGAGTATTAGATGATTTATTTCTAGAGAACTATTAAATTTATCATCAAATAATTAGAAAATTCTCTTTGTATTAAATAAACTAAACAATGACTCATAATGTACGGGTACTAGCATTATTTCAACGATAATCGAAAAATACATGTTTGCGGTATAGTATTATAAATGAACCATAGGAATTCCATTTACGGTATAAACTAATTTAATTGTTGTCGTATACACATTCTAGTGATGGCCGCAGTGCTTAGAGATGCTTGGAAAACTGCGTCCTAGATCTCGCTCTTTCAAATCAATCAATCAATATCATATTAAAATTAAAATTGGATTAGGTCTTACAAATTTCTATGTGACCATGTTTTGTATTAACAATTTTACCATAAACCACTATATAAGAATAATTTGGTCAATTAATTGATCGTACCAACATATACATCACCTACTACGAGGTATGTTCCAAATCTATGGAGTAAATTTTTCAAAAACTCAACTAATATCCCATATAAACTTCGGTAAACTTAGAGTTGTTCTATAAAACTGATATATTTTTCTGGAAACGATAGTGTATGAAAAATGAGAGTCACATAAGCAGTCATAAAATTTCAAACGCTGGAAGGCTCAAACAAAATACGAGGCTTGTTCAACTGAAACCCATCTTTGATCAACATAGCCCTGAAAACAAATGCAATAATTCAAATGACGTTTGTTAATGTTAGTAGTGTTTGTAAGCAACACCTTAATAAGTTTCTGGCGTTTGAATATCATTCTGACTTTTAAAACTTTAATTTTGAAATGGCGCTTGTTGTTGAAAATCCGTCCAAGTTTGATCAGCGTGTGGTCCTACAATTTTTATGCGCTGAGGGTGTGCAGCCATTGCAGATTCATACGCGAATGCAAGCAGTGTATGTAAATGCATGTATTGCTTCCGAAAATTAAAGAATAGAAAAGAGGGGACTGTGGATGAGCCGCGACCAGGTGCACGATGTACTGCATTAACAGACAACAGTAAGGCATGTGTGAAAGGCCTTATTAAAGAAAATCGTCAAATTTCAATTAGGGAAATTGACAGAACTTGTTGATGCGATTGTAGGATCTGTCTATAGTATTGTTCGTAATCTGAGTTACAGCAAAGTTTGTTCGCAAAGGATTCCTCGTCTCTTGTCTAATGAACAAAAATGTTTGCGAATGAGCTTATCTCTGCAACACTTCACAGACTGTAGGCAAAATGGTGATGACTTTCTTCTGTCAATAGTTGCTGATGATGACACTTGGTGCCATTACTACGAACCATCCAGTACAAGTTAACGTCTATGCAGTGGAAACATTCAAGTTCACCACCACCGAAGAAGTTTAAAGCACAACCTCCGCAGGCAAGATGATGTTAAAATTTTTTTTTCGACCATAAAGGACCCTTGTTGGTAGAGTTTAAGGAACCTGGAGTAAATGTCAATTAAAATTTGTACAATGAAACTTTGAAGAAGCTTCATCAAGCACTAAGGCGGAAACGTCCAGGAAAACTTACGCGTGGGGTCATTTTGCTGCACAACATGCTAGGCCTCGTGTTGCTAATGGGGTAAAAGAAAATCTTCAGCAAAAAAAATAGAGGGTTTTAGAGCATCCACCCTATAGCCCGGATCTATCGCCTTGTGATTTCCATATTCTTAGACCGCTGAATAAGGCGTTAAAAGGTCGGCATTTTGAGTCTGACGCAGAAGTACAGATAACTGTGGAAGATTTCTTCAATCATCTGCCACAAGAATTGTATGAGCAGGGTATACGTCGGTTACTAAACCAATGGGATAGGTGCCTTAACTGTGACGGTAATTATTTGTAATAAAATTGTTGAATAATTTATTTATAAAGAAATATGGGTTTCAGTTGAACACACCTCGTAATAAAGAACAAATATGGTACGACATGTGTCGGGTCCAAGTCGGGAAGACCATGAAAAGGGACTACAGTTGACAACCTGGCTCGTGTTGAGAAAATTCTTACAAATTGCCAAGTTAAACTGCTACACATACCCGCAGCAGTTACTGTTTCTACTAGTACAGTTGAACAGATTCTGCATGACTACCTTGAATTGTGAAATGTGCCTACAAGGTGAATGTCGAAAACTCTATCTGGTAGCAACAACGAGTAAAATCTTACATGGAAAATTTTGGTCTAGCAATAAGCGTTTTAACTGCTGACGAAACGTGAATCAACGGGATTCGGAAACCAAATAAAAGGCCATGCAATAGAAACATAAACAATCTCCACTACCTAAAAAATTTCGTTCTCCACCATTTGCAGGCAAAATAATGACTTCATTTTTTTGTGATACTAAAGGAATTCTTAGGTGCTTCAGAACAACACCCCCTTGCATAAATTATAGTAATATGTAGGTAAATATGGCTCGTTGTCAGCTACCCTACCATTTCCTTAATTAAAAATCTAAAACAACAGAAGGTAAACCATTTAGCCTAAGTTGTGTGAAACATTAAGAAAAAACATCATGTTAGGTTAACTGTCAGAGCCTGAGTACTTTCTGACAACATCTCCTCGCACAAGTACAAAGTTGCAAACTGTTGCTAATCGTACGTGCGTTTTTTATGAGATCAGCCACCCACCCTGTATGGACTCGACTAAAATCTTAGCAATTTTAACTTATTTAAAAATCTAAAGCTATAATTAAGAGACGGCAAATTTGTTGGATAATTCTAAATTAGCACCATACATGAGTATTTCTAGTCCTGTGAAAAAACTGAATTTACTAAAATCTCCTCATGGGAAGTATATAAAAGATAGTGGATATTAGATTGAAAAACAACAAAAATTCGTTGTTCTATTATTTCTCTAGCCTATTAGGCTGAACATATTTAGAAATCCCCTCATGTTAATAAAATATCTGAATCGAAATAAGGCTGTTCTACAATCAGAATGTACTCGTGTAAGCGGTACATATATGAAAATGCAATTACGTTTCACTCTGGCAAAATAATTGTGAAAATGTTCACGCAACAGTAACATTTTCATATAGTACGTATTGTTGACAAACCGCTTCGTGCTAATCACAGCATACAAGGTATAATGTATTACTACAATTCATAAAATGCAAGGACATTTAGCAAATTGTTTGCAGTGATTAACGTGATTTTTCCCTCTGTAGATTGTGCAATGCAGGATTTAAAAAACGGTAATTCAGTCTATCTAAAAGGAAACAAAACAATACTTCCGAATTTTTGAAGTAATTTGGCTTATTTTTAAATACAGAATTTACACATGTAAATTAACAACAAACTGGTTGTATTAGCAAAACAGCTCTAATCATTTGGTTTTCAATGAAAAGTATGACAAACGAAAGGAACTTACCTCTGTAATGATTTAAATACACTAGGTGTTTAAAAATCCATTCATGCCTTAATTTACTCACTGGGCAATTAATTGCAACGACGAAAAATCGGTAATCAACACGAACTTTTCCTACAACGTGCAGCAAGCAGGCCGCGCTAGTAGAATGTACTAAATTTTAAGCTTGGCGCGAGATTGCGCATGACATTGCGGGCCTCAATTTTTTAAACGCACAAATTAAACGATTTACGTTCATACAGCATGGATTAAATACATCTAATGCAATTTATAACGCAAGAGTGAGAAGAGCAACCGTATGTGTATACACTTACTGAAGAGGTTGCGAAGCTCCGTTTGAGCTTCAGGGGAGCAAATACGTTATGCAATCTCGTCTACGAGGTATGAGCTTGTTCTACCCTTAACTATGATATGACTAGGATTCTTGTATAAAGCATTCTGCGCCCTATTTTACAGCTAAGTCGTCCTGTTATTGTCTAACACCCTTCAATAGGGGTTTGCGGACCACTGCTTGACAGAGGGGTTGTTCTGGTCCAAAATTAGTCATCAGATCAAAAATGGATTTCGGAACTAAATGTACGAAACTATCACGACCACCATATTGTGTAGATTACCATATAAATCACATCAGTTGTTAAACGATTGTGTTAAAAATAATCGTCCAGGATCCCGGTTGTTCAAACAAACACTATGCGGGTGTTTAATAAACCTAATGAAAGAGTGAATCCATGAAGTTAACAATGCGTCTTACATTACTTTTTATTACTAGCTTACTACGTGTACAACGAATGTACGGCATTTTGGGTGGATGGGGTAGACAATGAAATCACGAATGTGAGTGACAATGGGGAAAACTCCGCTGTATTTTCGTGAAGTGATATTGAAAACTCGAACAGCCTTTTGTCGTCAATTACATTGTATGATTATTTGTTTATCTTAAGATAATATTATAAAACATTTCTACCAATTCCATGTATCAGAAGGCGCAACGCGATTCATTATATCATAATGTTTTGAAAAATTCCAAACAAAGATAAACCTGTTATGTTTGCTTATTGTTCATAAATTGTTTGCATACGCTGTAATCATCGTGTTACAGAATGCAGTGTACCTGATTTATTACTAACAAAGCTTATGTTTACAATTTTCAGTTGAATACTTAGGAATAGTTGTAACACTCGAAGAACGTATGAGGTATAAATCATTAGTTTTGAACAACTTATACTTGAATTTACAAAAATTGATTATGCTATCGTCATTTACATCGTAAGCAAACCTACAAATGCAACTATATAAATATTAAACGTAAACCCAATGCTTCAAATAGGTTTGCGTT
Organism: Limonius californicus; assembly: GCA_014611495.1. NCBI lineage: Eukaryota > Metazoa > Arthropoda > Insecta > Coleoptera > Elateridae > Limonius > Limonius californicus. The sequence continues at coordinate 8,825 of JABXWE010053824.1, forward strand.
TTATCTATTTACCGGAAGAATATCATAGAATGATAAAATATTTTGTTATACTTATTAAACATACATAAACATTGCAAAACAACAAATTAAAACTTATAAATGTGTCAACTATTTTTAATTACAAGAAACGCGATTAACATTCCTAATGGCAAACACCTTATCTCATATGCTACCCATGACGTGTAGTAAAATATCAAACGGTTTATTGGCAATAAACAAATAAATTCCTACACTCCTATAAAAATACAGAAGAACTGTAATTATTCGGATTTAGATCATTGCCGCAAGGAAAAATTTCTTATCTAAGAAATACCAATTTATTAATGATCATATACTTTAAAGCAAGACTGAATTAAAATTATCATGTGACCAACCGTAAGCAACTCGACATTTTCAAAATTCCTGCGTCATAGATCAAATTCAAGGTAGTTCGGTCATTTTACAGTTCTACTGTATTGTAAATAAGATGCACTGCTTATCTTTATAAATATGATAAAAATTTATTTCTCAAGTGACCGTAATTAATTTTTTTTTAACACGAGGAGCTACACGAACGTAGTATATTATTTACTCTTCGGTTCATAAAGTAGACGCTCAAGAGTATAAACAACAGCCAAAAACTTTATCGGAAGTGCGAAAGTTCACTAAAGTGTAAACAACTGTTCGGTCTAAGCAGAGAAAACAGGGAATAGAAATGAAAGTTAATGAAAAACACACGAACAGAATTCAATAAAAGCTTCTCCAATATAACACTCAGTTCGCAATAATCGAGGATTGCAGACTTTCCATTTAAAGATCGAACGAACTGAAACGACTTTATTAGACACAGGACAGACGATCCAAATTAATATAAGTGAATTACATTATCACTTTATTCACAACTACATTTCTCAATTTTATTTTTACTGTATACGGGGTGAATAAAAAGTAAGGAACATCGATGCTACAGCCTTAAATAATAACTTTACGAAAAAAAGTTTCTAACAAAAGTTTCCTATCAAGTTATTTGCCACAATTTGGCGTTTTTCGTTTTTTTTTTCGATTGTCATATGTTTTAGCTATGACGTCATCGACATCTTTTTTAAATGGCAACCTATACTTTTTATGGCATGACCAGTTAGTGCTTTTTATTCTCTGCACAGCCACGTAAAAATAGCATACATTTGCATAATAAAAATTTCAAGAACAATCACGATAAACATTTATTTTTGTCACTGGCAACATTTTTCATCAGGTACACTTATTGCAAGACAAACAAAAGACAATAGCAGGTCTACAAAATAGTTTCAAATAATATTTAACATCAATTTAAGAAAGCAAATGTTCAAACTGTTCGCTATTCACTGTCTGACAGTGGGCAGTACGATCAAAGAATCCTCGAACTGCATTTTAAACTGTAGCAGGTGATATTGCTCGTATATGCTCGCGGATACGATTTTTTAGATTTCCCAAATTGTCTGATCTGTTTGTATATACTGTAACTTTAAGATGGCCCCATAAAAAGAGGTCAAGCGGGTTTAGATCCGGAGATCGCGCTGGCAACTCAATATGTCCTCTTCTTCCTATCCATCTATTTGTGAAAATACCATCTAAATATTGACGAACATGAATGCCATAATGAGGTGGAGCACCATCTTGTTGCAACCAAATTCTATCGGTCGGCGTGTTCGGATTTTCTGCATTTGGAAACAAAACAGCTAACGCGGGAACAAGTTCAAACCTCAAAAAAATTCAAATACCGATCAGCATTTAATGTGCCATCAAAGAAAAAAGGACCAAGAATTCTGTCTCCTATAATTCCGGCCCACACTGTTACTTTTTGTGGATACTGTGTGTGTAATTCTTCCATCCAGTGTGGGTTATGTCACGACCAATAGCGGGAATTGTGTCGATTTACAGCTCCATTTAAAGAAAATGTAGCTTCGTCGGAGAAGATAATAGAATTCACAAACTGTGGGTCACCTATAGATCGTTTTTTCACAAAACTGAATTCTCCTATCAAAATCATGTTCTGATAATTCTTGAACAAGTTTAACCTTATAAGGATGAAATTTTTCTGTATGTAAAATATTCAGTACAGTTCTTTAACTAACATACTGAACTCCGAATTTGAGTTCAGTGTTCTATTCACTCTGAAGATGCAAGCCACAATGTCTTGCGAAACGTTAGTTTGTATAGGTTCACAAACAGCTGAGAGGCATAAGCCGATTAAGTATTATTGTCCTGGCAAACAAAATACATCAAGTTCAAATCCTTGTCCGCTCCAATAATATTGAATAATATAAACACACGACCCTGTTTAGGCAGGCAGGGCCTACGAACAAATATTGCTCAAACTTCTAGAGCAAATGCTTGTAAAGGCAGACAAGCTACAGGTCGGTCCTTACCTGATAATGCTGGGTGTAGTTCCCAAATGACGACGTGATCTAAGCCGAAAGTAAATTGTAATATTGACAACTATTAATCAATTACATACACTATTTAATTATTGCAGGACTTTCCCTTGAGATAATAACAGGAATTCTAGTTCTTCGTTACTGACTTATAATGCAATATTTCATTGTTTACGTGTTTCAGGGGAAAAGCATAGGAGATCAGACAACGCGATAGTCCACTGATTTTTCTTTGTGTATTTGCACTTCTAATACTGCTTTTCTAAATTGACAGAAATTGAAATATTTGCATCAGACTTATTTGTTTCATTCTAAATTACTGTAAAATTACGCGGACAACACTTTACAAAGCGAAATTTAGTCATACCCAGGGTAACGCGAATAAGTTTCTTGGAAGAAGACCTCGCTTACGAAAGGATAGGATTCATTTTAGTACATTCGTGAAATTTCAAGTTATATTAAATGTACAAGAGAAAGTTTTGTTATTTGTATATATTTGGAAATTTTCCCAAAAATGTAATTTTTAGATTTGTATTTGTTAATATAGAAAACAAAGAGAAACCACTAACGTACAAACCCTAGAAATAATTATATGAAAGAATCTCTTCCGTGTAATCGCTAGCATCTAGGAAATAAATAGGCATCTTACCGGAGCTATATCTCATAGTCAGTAGGTAGAGCAACTAGCTACAATACAGGATGCCCTACATTAAATCTCCGGGAGCAGCCATAGCATCTAGGAAATTCTCAAGAAATTATCAATCTCTACGTCGAGCCAGCCTTCAATTAATACCTAGGACTATTGTATTGCATTTGAATTAGACAAGATCTAGGACGCGGTTTTCTAAGGATCTCTAAACCAGTTTCAAATCTTCAAATCACTCGCGTATCAGTAGACTAAAAAAGCGCAAGTAACACGGCAACAACACTAAACAGGAAATATACTAGTGTTTCATATTTAAATATGGTTACTGTTTCTTAGGTTAACATGGCGTTTTGAAAAAGACCAAGCATCTCTATGCACTGCAGCCATTATTGTCTTAATTGCCTTATTGCATATTATTCATATTCTAACTATGAATTATACCTACCTTTTTTTTTTCATTCATACACACTACCGCCTCCCCCCCCCCC
>JABXWE010053829.1:0-21773 GCA_014611495.1 Limonius californicus
TTATCGACATGTAGAAAGCAGTAAATTATGAGTCTATGCAATAAGATTTATATATTAACAATAACAATAATAGGCAATTTCAACAGGTATTATTGTTATTAATATATAAAGTATGAATTTCAACGAAGTAAGGCAGCAAACAATTAACAAATAAGATTTATGTTATTTATTATTTAATTTTCTCCAGTAACAACAACCTATTAATTCAATGCAATTTTTGAAAACCTGTTGCTGAATTTTATGTTAACAGAAACATAAAAACCATACGCAAATGGAACTATGATTTTGTATGATTAGATTGTTTGTTACACAGTACAAGCAGCAATATTGTGAATGTGAATGGTTGAATTAAGCAATTTGATTTTCTATATGGTGCGTCAAACATCGCAACCTAGAAATATTGCATTTGCTTTCAAATTACGGCAAATACGATCGTTATGAATTTTTAGGGAACGCCCACATCTTCATTTCTTACATATACGAGTTTCGCTATATTTACATTATTGATTGAAATAACAAAAATAAAGCTTCGGTTTCTGTTATGAATGTAGAGGCGTATTCTTCCATACAACCCACACAATATAATTTTCTTGCATCTCCGGTTTTTGCGGGAAACAACTTTTTAGCAATAGCATCAACATTTTTATATATTTCAAATTTGTTTACAATTTTCTACAGATCACTGCATTTTAACTGTTTTATTGACAATTTGAACACATAATAATATAACTGGAAGCATTCATAGCGTTTCTAAGAAGAAGGCCTTCAGGCAAACTGGCGCAGTGAATGAACAAAACTTTTGTAGTGCTCAGATTCTATAATCACACGAAATGAAAAAAAAAAGGAATTCTTTATAACACCAAAAGCATCAGGAATTCGAAGTGGTTTTCAGCAATTTTTAAAAGCAGACGTTCAAGACTGAACCTTAGAAAAGCTATAGCGAACTTGTTAGAGCTAGAAGGTTCAGAAAAAGGCGTTTTATTTGAACAAAAAAGCTCATGAGGATGTTTTCTATAAACGCGATAATGAAAAAGTTTTACCAAAAAAGCTACTGTTGGGAACGAGTAATTACCATTGCAACTGACTATTGCACATTTGATTACAATAATTGTCGCTATGCTATACAGGCTTATACATGGGAAAGTTAGATTCTCAAGGAACTTTTTCTTTTTCCCGAACGAGTGGTTAGCAATATCGCCTGTTTTATCAGAAACCACTCCAAAGTTTTGTAGTATGTTTGGTGCTTAATTGCTTTGTATCCTGATTTTAAATAAATATATAATTGTGTACCATTATCTAATTGCACCAAGGAAGAAATACGGGCAGAATGACGTTTTCTTCACTCGGAGGAAGCGAAACCTGCAGATATAATTTGCAGAACGCAGCAGTAATATGGTGACGGTTATCTTAAGTTTTTGAAAGATTTCTGCGTTGTTGGATCATTTCAAAAATGGACAAAGTCCGCGATGAAGAACGTTCAGATATATGCCTACCACTGAGAAGACAGATATCAACAGCGAGACAGTTAAACGAATGACTCGCGATAATCGGCGGACCTAAATTGATGAAATTGCAACCGAATTAAATATTAGCATATTAGCAATATCAGCAACTTCAACTGTCCACGACTCACCCAATTTTCGAAAAGTTTCTGCTACAGCACATGTGACCAACAAAATGATGCAGTGTATTGAAGATCTTGGTTTCGAGCTGTTAGACGGGGCACCCTACAGCCCTTCTTTGGGCTACCAAGTGATTTCCACCTGTTTGGGCCCGTGAAAGAGGAGCTGGGTGGACAGAAGTTTCATTCGGATGAAGAACATGTTGAAGCGGTTCAAAATTGGCTACGCACGAGACCAATATATTTTTGCCACGAAGCATTGAAGACCGTTTGAAGAGATCGACTATGTGTATGGAAGTATAGGAGATTATGTGGAAAAATCACATACATTGTACACACATGTGTGTACAATCTAATTTATTAATAGCCCCTTTAGATTTTGACTTGCGCTCGTACATACAAGTCGGGATTTAATAGAAACCAGTGTTTTATTAATTACTTGGGCGTCGAAACGAGTACTATCCTGAAAATCTTCCTAAGCTTGTAGTATAGAAACGTACCTTTTTTTAGCTTTATTTATTTATTTTTTTTTTTTTTTCACACATTCATACTACCGTTCCCCCCCCGGAACCGCTTTCGCATTACTTCAGGGGGGTGCGGGCGTCCCTTACACACTAACCATTCATGCAGCATGCACCCTAAACTTAACTAACTGAATTGCGGTCGCCCCAGCGGGGATTCGAAACCACGCCGGAAAGAGCGCAATTCAGTGTGACCTCGATGGTCGGTGCGTTCTCGCACTCGACCACCGCGGTCCCAGCTTTATTTAATTGGTAATCAGAACATTATTACGTCCCACGAGCTAAAGTTTCGTACTATATAGACTTGGTTGGAAGTCTTCCAGTGGATTCATCCCGCTCTTAATTTGTTATATTTTTCCGAGTTGAGTATCTTCAATCACCCGTACAACGGTTTTATTTGGGTGGAGTACCAGAGTTATTTGATGCTTGTAAGCATACTTTTTAGTTCACTCATATGTAGGATATTGAGGTTCGACTGAAGTGTTTGATTTATCACATACCAAGGTGCGTCTGACATACTACGAATGGTTTTGGACTGGAAACGTTGACTAACTTCGATGTTAAATCTACTTGCACAACCCCACAGCTGACAGCCATAGGTCCAGATTGGTCGGATGGTAGTCTTGTACATATTGAAGTTCGACTGAAGTATTTGATTTATCACATACCAAGGTGTGTCTGACATGCTAGGAATTGTTTTGGACTGGAAACGTTGAATAACTTCGATGTTAAATCTACTTGCACAACCCCACAGCTGACAGCCATAGGTCCAGATTGGTCGGATGGTAGTCTTGTACATATTGAGGTTCGACTGAAGTGTTTGATTTATCACATACCAAGGTATGTCTGACATACTACGAATGGTTTTGGACTGGAAACGTCGAATAACTTCGATGTTAAATCTACTTGCATAGGGGTTATTATATAGTATATAGGGGTTATTATACCATCCGACCAATCTGGACCTACGGCTGTCAGCTGTGTGGTACAGCTGACACCCGTATGTCCAGATTGGTCGGATGGTAGTCTTGTACAACATTGATTTGTTGGCCAATGATAACAAGGGGTGTCTTTTCGATTAACCTATAAATTTTCTTTATTTTTAAGTCCATAGCCTTCCGTCTTTTTTAAAGCGAGTTTTTCACATCAATTTTCTGTCGATATGTAATCCCAGGTATTTAACTTCACTTGACTGTGGGATGTGATTATTATTAAGTGTAACAGTCTTACTGACAGGCATACTTGATGCTTTATCGTGAATGTAATGTGTGTTGATTTACTATCATTAGCTTAATTCGCCACTTAAGAATCTACTGTACAATTTGATTTAAATGGATTTAAACTACATCTGATGCTGTTATCAGGTATTCGTTACACGCGAGTATCGCCTTGTTATCAGCAAATGTGCCTATTTCTGTTTGTTCTATTGTAGGGGGATCAGAGGTAAATAGTAAATAATATAGCATGGGCCACAGTACACTTCTCTGTGGTACTCCTGCTTCTTTTTCTTTGATTTAGGATATTTTCTTCCCTATTTTTCTTGGAAAGGTTCTGCATGTGGTGTACGATGACGATGGTATTCATAGGGAAATGTTATTTCATTATATATTGTAGACTTCCACGCCACATCCTGTCAAATGCCTGCCTTACACTTAGAAAAACAGCAGAGCAGTATACTTTATTTAATGGTGTGTTATCGTCTAACAAATATAATCCATACAGCACGACAAAGAAAAAGTAAAATGAACAAAATATTTTTTTAAATTAAGGAATATTTAGTACTATTCCACATGTTCCAGAACACTTTGTTCGTTTTGTACCTGGGTTCACAAAAGCACAAAAGTTAACAACAATTAAATATAGTATAAAAATGTACAAGTGTAAGCTACATTCTGGATAGATATTTTAGTGCTTTTTAAGAATAAAGGCGTCATCTCACAATCTACTTCACATTATGTATTTGAAAATCCCAATTTTCACGATATTAATCTACATTAGAGGGAAAAGCCATTCCTATTGGGGAAACTCGAGGAAGGGTGGATTTCTAAGCTGTTCCTAAGGGACTATATTGGCAAATCCAGCAGCTACTTTAAATCGGTGTAATCTTCTGATTGCATAGTAATGTTATCTGGGAAATAGTACTCTACGGGTTTTTAAAAATCTGGCAGCGCTTTGTCGAAGAATAGAAATATTAAAAATGTTGCATGAAAAAGTTAAAACTTCACTTGTGATTTTTTTGCCATTCGAGGTGGCTATTCGGGAGTCATAATTAAAAACTTCATTAAAAAGGAAGATAGCACAAATGTACCATATTCAGCACTTATTACTAAGCGTCATTGTTGAACCCTGAACATTATAGTTACACATTTCAAAGAAATGCTCCCTTAAAACCTATTTGATTTTTTTTCTTTGTGTTGAAAAGATAACATAAAATACGATTTTTCTAACAAGAGTGTACATTGAAGTTATACATTTTGCAGGATAGATATTTCCCTGTGTTGTAAGAAAATAATATGCATTCATTTTATTAAAACTTGAATTAACAGTATCAAAACTCTATATAATAACAAAGTATCGGCATTGTATAAATTGAGGTAGAACCACATTGTTATCACGTAACACGAGCTCACGTGCTATCACGTGAAACATGACAAGGCGTCATATCACAGTTGGGAGACTCACTTGTTAGCAGGTAGTGAAATCCATACAGTTTTAGGTATTTGTGTTGCTGTTTGGTATAAACTTTCAAGTCTAAATTCACAATGGAAACTTCAAGAATAAACTGGGATATAGAAATTGTTGCAGCCTTCTTAGTTTTAAATAAAATACATATATCAACATGGGTATGTAGGTACACCGAAAATGGTGTGTGTTCGCTAATATTGGCGTTGATAGGCGACCAGATGAAAATATTAACTTTCCGGCCTAGCCACATTTGCGTCCCCTCAATTGTGGTTGCCTAGAAGTAACTGTAATATGTAGCTATTAGGACGCCCTAACGGTGGAATTTTTTTGTCCAATCTGAGAAAAACGAATATAATTGTTTGTCCATGTGAAAGTTAATTTTTCGTACCCAGGTCGCTTTACGATTCCTTTACAACAAAACCATAATAAGCATACTTACTGGCTATTTTATCTTAAATAAATAAAATTGACTCTAAAATTTACATAAAAAATACTTAAAGCCGTACGTATTTCTCTGACACACTAGTTTACTGAAGATACAAGAAAAGATAAATTACCAAACATACGTTTAACATACAGTAGTGTTACCTATTAAAATTATATTTCTATAAATTTAACAACTATGTATATTAGTTTACATTAAAAAAAGTTGGAGGCGCCGGGCATCGATCCCGGTACCTCTCGCATGCTAAGCGAGCGCTCTACCATCTGAGCTACGCCCCCTGATGTAACATGCGCACGTGTGTAAAATTCAGCGACACTGTTGATCTACTTTTAATGTTATGTGTATCTTTAATTCTTGTGTCTGCGCACGATAATACGTTTATAAATCAGCATGGCGAAGTAGTAGCGCAGAGCTCAAAACATATTTAGAAGCAGTACTTTCCATTTCCATTCGACCTATAAGCAGAACCGTTCGCTAGATAAAAGTACCTAAGTTGCAAATTTTATTCACAGTTTTAGTCTTGAGCTAATCGCCAAATCTATCTTTCTGTGTGTAGTATATAGGGTTTATTTATATAACTGTCGACCTATAATCAGCACTTAATGCAGTTCGCTAAATAACAGTAGGTTGCACTCTTGAGTTAATCACTAAATCTATATTTTTGTGTATAGCATATAATGAGTTTATTGACATAACAGAAAAAATTAATGAGATACTCGAACTCGAGGTTTAGTATAATCTCTGGTATCGCAACGAAGTGTATGCATGTACAATAACATGTACTATTAAACTGTTATCAATTTATTCGTCAAAAATTGTATATGAAATAATAAAACAAATTATCACACAATATAATTCTATAATTTGAAGCAGGTTTAGCGATAATACAGGATTGTACAACGCACTGAATAGATATGGTATCTTCCATTTTTTAATTTTTAACTGTTCAGGCAATAGTTATTTTTATAACAAGTGCCGAAAACAATTCATTACATACAAGTGCAGAATTTGAAATCTGCACGAGTATATGGAATTGTTTTCGGCACGTGATATAAACAACATTTTACCTACAACTGTTCGCTGAAAAAATTATTATAATGTGATTAAAATTCATAAAAAATTGATACTATCTCGTCAAATCGTCATTTTACGACGTTGCTAAGCGCGTTGCTAAGGTTTGTTGATTGCTTCATTGTTCTTGGGCGCCATTAAAAAACGCATTATTAATTCATTTCTGTAATTCAATTTGACATTTCTGTAAACAAAAAACACATGTGTTTTTTGGAAACCCCGAAAGCACAAGTGCATTAAACGTCTCCTTCCCAACCGTTGTCAAGGCTATTTTAGTTACGTAATAATAATAAAATCAAACAGTTGTAGGTAATAGTATATTAAAGAATTAGTTTTTTAAGGCACGTTTTAAAGCACGAGTCCATGTTCAGAAAACGAGCCGCGCAGCGGCGAGTTTTCTAAAGGACGAGTGCCTATAAATGCCTTAAAAAACGAATTCTTTATACTATTTTTTATACTTTGCGTTTATGTTTATCAAAAATTAAAATTTTACTTTAATAATTTTCATTCTCATATTGGGTGGGTTGGTATTAATAGTATTTTGTAGATTAGTTTAATTTGACATTTCACATTTTCTGTTCAACTGATAAGTTCAAGTGCAATTGTACCAACCTTTAAAAATAAAATTTTGCGTGCATGTTTAAATTATTATAAAACCCAAATGACGTCATTCGCTTTTCGTACGGAAAGCCTTATAAACGCAAAGTATAAAAAATCTATTTCACTATCATTTTAAACAATATGATGCGGAAATAGTTCTACAGTACAAAGTTCGATGGTTTTTTTAATTTAATTTACTAAGGAACAAAATATTATCATGTATTTTCAATAAATATTCAATATTTCAAAAAATATTAACTGAAGTTTTTGTATTTTTCTTAATTATTAGTAATCATATTTTTGCCAATATTAGATTACGAAAACATTATGATATATGATAACTATTGAATACATGAAAATGCAAAATAGCTACTCTTTACTCTGCATTTGAAGCGGCCGTGGGCTAGAGGTTAGCGCGTTATTAGATTTCTACGCTGAAGGTCCTGGGTTCAATTCCCGACACTGGAACATCAGATTTTTAACGGCCGTTCTCCCTCGCAAGGCAATGGCGAACCAGCGAGGTATTCTGCCAAGTAAATCTTCTCTGGAGTAGAAGTGTTTACACTTCCCGTGGTTCGGAGCCCACGTTATACTGTAGGTCCTCTATGTCTGTGGCACTCTAAAAACGCGCAACACAGGCATAGGAGAGAAGATCGTTACGTCTCGTAAGAGATAAAGCGGTCTAAAAAGAAGACTCTGCATTTCTGCAATCATTTTATGCAAACTAGTAAACGAACTAGAATACACGAAACCAATATATATCTAGTCTATTTCAAGCACAGTTGAACTACTTTTATTTTTTTGAACTTCCATCTATGGAATTTCTTCATTTGATGAATTTTTAAGGATGCTTGGGCGTGTTTAACGTTATTTTGACCCCTCAGATGAAGTTTTCATTTAATGATTATTATCTTGCTTAAAAAAGTAGGAAACGGACTATTTTTCTCACTAGAGATAACAAAGTTGTATTGTATTTTTCAATGTCAGGTATAATGTGCCTTTCTGGGAATTTGAAACTGACTCTACCACCTTCATGAAGTATTTTCCAACGCTTTGTGCACTCCCTAATAATTGATGCTTGTACATACAATTTTGCAAATTACCATTATTACCAAATAATGAAATAGCGAAACGAAGCAGAATTTATTTAAATGTATCTGAAAGGTTGAAAGTATTGAAAGAAATCGACAAAAAGCAAGAAAAAGAAGCTAATAGCAGCGCGTTTTAGAATATCCCTCAATAAAGTATATAAATTTTAAAGCGTGATTCCATCATTTGACAAAGTGAAGACCTAAACTCAGACAGAAGAACAGAAACTGAAGAAAAAGAACTCCAAGAAGACGGAAACAAAGAAGATAATAGTGTCGCTGGCATTCCTTCAGGATACTTGAAGCAGTGTTTCCCAGTTTAAACAAGTGTGAAACATTTTTCAAACAAATTTTTATTTAAGTGCACCTTATAGCAAACAATTAGTACGTTTTCCTCTACCTGCTTAGTACTAGTAGTAGATTATGAGGGGAGTGGTCTGAGATGCCCGGTAAGTAGACCCCTATGGATACTTTTTACAAACCCCTGGTTTCCCCTCAATCATCACCTTCATCTCTCTCTTCCTCTCCTATCCCCTCTGCCACTTTTTGAGCAAATCTTCCTTACATTCTAATGAATTCCAGGATGCTAGAGAACTCATCAGTACATTAAGGCTTCTACCCAATAACCAGACTGCTTTCGACTCTCCCGGTCCGGCTATAAAAGAATTTTGCCTGTCTGCATGCCTTGAGTCTCCTCCGTTCATCCTTCAGTCTCACGTGTGCCCATTCGATTAGGGATGACGTGACTTGTTGCAAAACCTAAAAAAGGTTCCGGTTTCAGACAAATTTCCCCGGTTCCCAGCTTGGCAAGCTTATCTACCTTCAGGGATTGCCAGGGATTCCATAGTGTCCCGTTATCCAGACCAGTTCTACTTCTTCCAGCTTTGCGAGTTCTTCAAGAGCGTCTCTACATTCCTGGACGAGGGCTGACCTCGTCCTGAGTGAGCAGATGGCTTTGAACGTCGCTTAGTTGTCAGATCACTCACTTACTCTATTCCTGATATAACCTCTTCCTTCTTGGCCACCACCAAGATGGAACAGACTTCTGCCTGGACCCGTGGTATACTTCCCAAGGGCGAAACTCTCTTGTAGACTAGGGAGCCTTGTGGGAGATGTATCTCGTTCCGTTCCCATTGTTCCTTCTCAGGGACTGTGAGAGAGTACATCCTTTCTAGATACTTCTGTACCTACTTAAATAAATTTCTAAATTACTGCACCTTCTTTTCTGTCATATATGCAGTTCTAACAACCTTAAAATTTTGCTGCTCCGTCTATCGAATATTCTGTATAATGATCTTTTTCATGGTCCCTTGGCAATTTGAAGTATCGAAAATTGATCGTGTATAAAAAGACAGTGTCATGCAATTACCATATCACTCAATCTAAAAACTATTACTAGTAATATACTCTCCAAAAATTATATATTTGCAATAGTTAAAGTTCAACGGATTTGTTTAATTTAATAAATTTCAGAGTAATTAAAACATTTTTTACCCATTTTCGCCTGTAGTTTATTTTAGAAATATAAATTTTGAACGAAATTCTACTTCCCGTTCCCACTAAGTACCAACTATGCGGGATGTACGGATCAATGATTTGTTCAACTGAGGTTAATAATAAATGTATCCAAAATATTTTAATGCATGTTGTTTCGGTACGTCAGTTGTGTATGCATAAAGAATGGAAAGTCAGTGCAAGCAGGTAACACAATGCTGTGCGCAACTCGATGACGCAGTTCCGGTTTAATGAAACAGTCAAGGTCATTTTAAATATAATGGAATTATTCAAGTAACTCTTTCTTCTTAAAAGTAATAGCATAAGTTAGTTTTGTTTCTTCAAAACATTAATACGATTTGTTAAATAAATTTCAGATTTTCACATAATGCAAACTTTCAACTAGTTCCTTAATCATTTGGACAATCAAATAGTTGCTCATTCTACAAATATACCAGTACACATTGTTATATATTTGGTTTCAGGCAAAACTAAAAGTATACCATATTCCTATTGAAACTTAGTTCTTACCGATTATTTACATTTTTATGAAGACATTCCATGTTTGTTTTTGTCAGAGCAGGCTTTATTAATTATACTAATACATTGAATTTTAATACCGAACGCTGTTTGAATTCCTCCTATTAGGTTTATGTCGTATCCATCGACATCTGATTTGCTTTAAATCCGCCGCAAATATCCAAGGTGAAAGTTCGAAATCCCAAACTTGAATACCTTTGATAAACCAATACCGGAATTAACTGCTGTAACTTGTACTTCGCTGTCAGCCCCAAACATGCATAGATTTGCTATATCTATAATAAATACATCCACACAACCATTATTAGCAGCCCCTATCTTCTGTTAATTTAAACCAGCTTGGACGGCAATGGATTTTGTCAGAGGACCTAGCCAATAGGAACATGTTATTGGAAACATTTGTGCTTTAAGCGGCAATGTAGCTGATAGAGCAATCAAGGCGTACTTGTATTACTAAGTCACCATGAAATGTATTTTTTTCCTTAACATAACCCTACCAATAGTAACAGAAATATTTAGATACATCATATAAAGTTTTCACCGGTTAAGTTTTTTTAAATAACGTATATGTTGGTAACTTGTATATCAATTTCCAGAGTGACTACAACACCATTAATTTCATTAACTGTCAGTTTGATTTGCCGCGCATTGTTAACTTATCAATATGAGCTAAATGGAACACTGAGCTGTCCTATAATTCCTTACAAATCAAGGAAAACCAAAAATGATTCTTGAATGAATCTTACTTGTGTATAGGAAGAATAGACCTTTCAAGTCAACTATTTGCGACAAGTGAAAACGTTCTAAACGTGGTCGAGAATCACTGGATCATGATCGCATGAGGGTCGCCTTGAAGTGATCACTTCAGATATTTTTAAAATCCAAGTGTTTGGTACAGGAGGATGCAAGCTTGAACAAGCGGCAATTAGCAGTTTTATAGGAGTTTCAGAAGCTACGGTCTAGATGAGTACCTTAGCAAGACGACGGCTAAGGCAGAAATGAGTCCCGTATGTGCTCTCCAAATGCGTGCTCGAATAAAGGAAAATGCGTAGTTTTTCGCGCGTTGCGGAGATGAACAACAACAAGGGTCGATGCAGTGGTAATGCCAAGGGCTTCAGCCCTCCCAAGAAGTTTAACGTCACTCCTATAGGAAAAAGAATGACAACTGTTTTCTGGGAATGTCAAAAATCTTTGCTAGAAGAGTAGTACAGCAACAGAAAAGTATTATGCAAGTTTATTGCATTGCCTCAGAGGTGTTTTTCCTCTGCACGACAATGCACCAATGCACAAGTCCAAAATTGCAAAAGCTGCTGTTGCTGAATGTGGCTTCGAAAAATTGAACACCCCTAGTCTAGATAAGGCACCCAGTGATTATTTTTTTTTAAACTCAAAAACTCATTAGGGGAGAAACATTTCAGGGACAATGACGAAGATTTAGCAGCTATTGAAGATCATTTTGAGAAGATTCCAAACTAACATTTTTACAACGGATTATAGTTGTGAAATAACTGCAAGGAAACTACGAAAAACCACATGTTTGTTGCGACCCTGGTCTTCTCGTTTCATGCCCAGACGGGGAATATAAAAACGGCCTCTCGTATATCCAGTGGAATTGAATGTTATAACATATTATCCTTAATTGTAATTATATACCACTAAAGAGGTTCAGAAATTTGTAATGTGTTTCTATTTTTAATTAATAAAAGTAATTTAAGTAATTATACCTTTAAGCAGCTGACCTATATGCAGAGTTATAGATCAAGAAATCGCATTATTGATAATAACTATTGATTCCAAAACCAGCATTAAACATCTAAATAAATTAGGCTAACGTACGATCCTACTGCTGCATCTAAAAAATAAATTAGCAAAGGATGTGGCTTTTGTATATCGAACACATCATGATCCATAAACAACAATTAACCGACAAACATATTGAAATAATAATTGCAAGGAAAGCCCTATCACCTAGGCATAATAGTTAGCAAAGTTATTGTGTGGTACAGTAAACAAGTACGAAGTAGAAGACCACAGCACTAGTTTGAGACCAGCTTAAAGGGATCGTTTTGCAGCGGAAATTGAGTTTATAGAGCAATCTCCTGCGCTTTGACTATGAGCTATTCACCGGATCCGAACTATCGTACTTCCGGTTCTGCGGATGACAACCAGAATTATTGCTTTTACTTGCTCTAGAAGTTAAAGTAATTACTAATTAAAACCTTTCATGAAAGTGTTGATAATAAAGCAATCTAATTTATGAAGCTTAACAGTTCATGTACTTGTCAATAGCACGAACACCCTTTCATTGGTACGTTAGAGAAATGCATTCTTCAGAAAAGAAATGCTAATTAGGGTGCGGTGGTAAATATGCTTTGTTGTTATTAATCATAATCGTATCTGGGAGTGACATGCGCTATACGATTTCAGAACACAGTTTGACTACACATTCCTAAATCAACAGATTTGTGATTTTTTCGCTTTCCATCCTAACATATAGATACAAAAGGAAGAATAAACCGCAACGGAAAGAATAAGAAACGACACTATTAACCTTTTTGCGGCATGTTTATATTACTACATGACCGAACGCCTATAATAAATTGCCTGTATATGTGTAGGCGATTTCCTAAGGAAGTCTTAAGGTGTTCTTTAGTATCACCATTTATATTAAAGAGCAACAAGAGAGAAGGAAGGAAGGGCAACGAATGACAGCAATATCTCTGCGTGCGAGGGAGCCACTTACTGATATATCCTGAGCAATTTGCTCTTTACGACGTCACTTAGTCTGCTGTTTCCCACTTGGAATTTCCGAGCCTCGTACCCCAACAGGACCGAACTTTCAATTGCACGCATTTCATTATGAAATTATTATTGTCCCCTATTATTTAATTAGAGGTGCGCAAGAACTTTGCACGCTCAACAAAATTAGGAGAGAGGAAACTATCCACTTACACACTTATTGTTTAAAAGGCAACATATTTGCTTTACAACGAAAACTGTTAATGGAAAGCATTGTGGAAATTTAAGGATTTTGTTTAATCCATGGAAATATAATACTAATTTAGATATCTAAAGTATTTGGAAATATCGACAAGTACTACAATATGAGTTTTATTGGCACTTATTTAAACATATTTTGAATTACTTCGTCTTTTATATTTTACTTAATTATAACAATAGATGATATCGCATGAAATCAGCAGATTCAACACGCTCAAATACGAAAAGAAGCTCCACTACGTTGTCTACGTCTGTCAAAAGTATGTGAAGATGACAACCCGGACCGATTACTTAATGGGTTCTTCAATGTATGGCCTGCATGCATAGGTATATGCAATCATGCTCGAGATACTGGGATTATAGTTTATATGGTTTTGGCCGTTGTCTCCTGTACAACTGACCATTTTGTATGAACTTGTCACATCAAATGTTATTTATTTTATTATGTCTATCCATTCTTTGAGAAAATATGATACATCTTCATAAGCTTAGAAAAGAGGATACAGTACATTTTCAAAAATAGTTCATCAAGGCTCCTGCAATCGTGGAATGGTTGCAGATTTCTACCAAAGAAACTTGAGAATAACCACAAGCACTACAAAATAAGATTTTTTATCAGTTATTTAAGCTTCTTTTTGTATTAGTTCCTATTTTAGACTTTATTTAGCTGTATGAACTCTCGTTGCACCTATGGGGCATTCAGAATAGTTTTGCTATATGGTTTACGACTGTCAAAGATGTTCGTATGACAACCGGGACCGACAACCTAATGTATTCGCTACAGCACAGCCACTTATGCAACTGTATTCGAGGTACTATAAATACAGTTTAAACGACATTCGCGGTTGTCTTCTATTCTTTGAGAAAAATAAGATAACTTTAGAAACTCACTAAAATAGATATTAGTATATTTTCGAAAACAATTTATTGAAGTTTCGTTAATAGTGCATTGGGCTGCATAGTATAGAAGCAACTTGTAAAACAGCTTGGTAGATCGGAATGTCGAGAAGTTTTACAATATATGTTCTGTCATCATTTATTTGAGCATCTTTGTGTATTATTTAATTTTTTTAACTTTATTATATTAAGATAATGGTAAGTTAATTGCCTGAAATTATCATAAACTGTCGTTGTATGTATGCAGCACCTAACACGTTTTAATGGAACGAGAAGTTCTGTTATGTGATCTTCGACTGTCGCAGGTATTAGGATGACAACCGTGACCGACTACTTGATGTGTTCGCTAAAGCAGTACCAATTGTATATATGCAACTGTATTCGGGGAACGTGGAATATGGTAGTATAAACAACATTCGCGACTGTCTCTTGTGAATCTGACATAACGTCATAAGTTCCGGAAAAAGGATACAGCCTATATTTAAAACTAATTTATTAAAGGTTCTTTAAACGTGTAATGGTTGCAGATTTCTATACAAGAAATGTGTGGAACAACTTCGTATTTGAGAATAACGACAAACACCACAATATTAGTTTTGTCATCACTTATTTGAAAATGTTTCTGTATTTAATTACTCTTTTATTTTTATTTAATTTGGGTCGATGGTATGTTAGTTGCCGGAATTAGCAGCAATTAACACGTTCAAAACGGAACAGTAGCTCCATTATATGATTTATAAATGTCAAAGTTGTTAGGATGACCACCGAGACCGTTTACTTAACGTTTTTACCAAATCACGGTGAACTGCATATATGCAACTATATTCGGGGTACTAGGAATACAGTTTAATTTGCATTTGTAGTTTTTGTGGTTTTGGCTTTTGTTATTAACTGTTCGCACCAAAAGTTATTTATTTTTTATTATAGTTTCTTATTCTTTGAGAACAATAAGAAAACACAGGAAAAAGATGTAGCATTTATTCAAATATAGTTTATTATGGTTTCAAAATTGTGCAATTGTTGCAGATTTGTTGCAAAATTTTTGGAACAACTTGGTAGTTGAAAGTAACAACAAGCACCGCAACATAAGATTCTCCATTACTTGTGTAAATATCTTTTTGTTTTAGTTTCTCTTTTCGATGTTATTCAACTTAAATCAAAGGTATGTTAATCATTTGAGATCAACAGAGTATATGAGCGCTTGTTGTAAATTTACCGACTTAAAAACATGTACATGGGAAGGGAAGCTGTATTACATCACTTACTATTGTCAAATATACTAGGACGACAACCGGGACCGACTACTTAATGTGTTTTTCAAACAACAGCGGATGTAAGTATACGTTATCAGAAGTCAACATTCTGTGACCAACAGTGATAAATATAGCTGTAGCAATTGAATCATACTTTCATACTTATTAAATAATTCCAAAACAATATTTTTAATCTTAAGGTTTAAGTATAGACGCATATTATGTTTTTCATAGCTAACTGGTAAAGAAAATTTTGTTGATAATGCTTATTTCGTTACATATTAACGTTGAGCAATCCCATGCTTTAATATGTTGAACCCTTTGCTCTTTTGGATATACTTTTCTTCGCTGAAAATATCTTCTGATGATAGACGGGTTGATATATTGGATGGTGTACACTATTGCAAGCTTTTGATCATGTTTTATATCTTTTGTTACTTGTATTTATGGCTACTGCCAACCGCAACATATAATTAGTAGGTTTTTGCCCCAAGCAGGACTTGCATTTCATTTTATTGTTCTTTGTCCGGAAATGATAGTAAATACTGAATTTCATCGGGATGAATTGACACTGATATTATATTTTATGAAAATGGATTTCAGAGATCGGATTTGACTGATGAACTGAGAACGGAATGTATGCGCAAAACTGTTGATTATAATACTATTTTCAAGTATTGAGTGTCACTTTATTAACTCACGTACAATAAGGTCATGTAGTTATTGTAGTAGTTATAAATATTTATATTATTATATTTTATTTTTCAGAAGTACATTTTGTTTTGTGTCTATGTAATCATACGATGATATGAAAACTAATATTACGAAAGGCATTAAACCAGTAAAACTGCGGTTAGAAAATCTCAATTCATTATAAGGTAAGGTAACATTTTGTCCAAAAGAACGTAATTTTGAATAATTATGTACACTCATCTAAAATATAAACAGTGTAAACAGAATATTACATTTAGCTATATACCGTATTTATTTAGAGGCATCAATATACTCAAAATACGATATGCCATACTGAGAAATGACTGACAAATCCCACTACCGTGTTTCTTACGGCTTCATGGAATTTTCGCTGAACTTCTAGCAGTTAGTATTTCAACTGAAATATAATTAATGAAAATTGTATAGCAGAATACTACTAAGATCTACATGACTACAATTATATTTTGCTACATGAAGTTGGACATGTACAGTGTGATCATTGTATCTTCTAAGAAGTAGGTAGGTACTCTATACCTCTCAGATGTGCATGAAATGTATAGCTAGCTTTTGTTTTTAGCTACAGAAAATACTTTTTTACATTAAGAGTCCTTTGGACTGACAAATTGCAACTACTATTTTGTCAAAACTTAACAAACTTCTGTACTTCTTCTTGTGGTAATAACAATCAGTTTCAATGTATTTTAATAGTGAGAAAACGGATACGATGTTGATTTTGCGAGAATGCAGAGAGGCGGCGAACTTAGCAGTATGATGATATGCACGATGATACCCGGATAGACCACTCTTATCACGTAATGCCTTTATGCGTTTGGAAAGAAATTTGTGGGAATATGAACAACTTTTCAAACCAAAGGTGAGACGACATGACACAACTATAGAAGCTGAAGCGGCAGTTATTACACAAGTAATTGCTAATCTCCATATAAGCCAACGAGCAGTTACTAGAACTGTAGGCTTTAGCCAAAGTTCAGTATTTAAAATTGTTGAGCAAAATACTGTCCTTGATAGTAGTAAGATCTGTATGACTACAATCATATTTTACTAGAAGAAGTTAGACATGTACAGTATGATCATTTTATCTTGCGAGAAGTAGCTACGCTGTGCCTCTCACATGTACATGAAATGCATAGCTAAGTTTTGTTTTTAGCTATAGAAAATGCTTTTTTACTTTAAGAGTCCTTTGGACTGACAAATTTCAACTGCTGTTTTGTCAAAACTTAACAAACTTCGTACAAAGTTGTTGATTTGTATAAATTCTTGTGGTAATATCAATCAGTGTCAATGTATTTTAATAGTGAGGCTACGGATACGATGTCGATTTTGAGAGAATGCAGAGGGGCGTCGGAATTAGCAGTACAACTATTTGCATGAAGATACCCGGATAGAGCCCTTCCATCACATAACGCCTTTAGGCGTTTGGAAAGAAATCTGGGGTAATATGAACAGTGTTTCAAGCCAAAGGTGAGACAATGACATGTCACAACTGTAAAAACTGAAGCGATAGTTATAGTTAACAAGTAACTGCTAATCCCCATATAAACCAACGGGCAGTTGCTAGAACTGTAGGCTTTAGCCAACGTTCAGCATTTAACATTTTAGAAGTAAACAGATTTCATCCGTACCACGTCACTTTAGTGAAATACCTCACTGACGAGTACCCTCATCGAGTGAATTTCTGCCAATTTTTAAGAAATAAAGTTGCTACTAATCAACTGTTTTTAAGAAAGATCCTATTTTCTTACGAAGCGACGTTTAGCAACAATGTGTGTGTAAATAGACGCAATTGCCATTTCTATACACAAGATAAGCCGCATTAGATTCGGCAAGCACAATTTTCAAATAACTTTTACTGTAAATGTGTGTTGTGGTACAGTTGCCAACTATATCGTTGATCCCCACTTCTTTGAGGACAGTTTAAATGGGGAAATGTATTTACATTTTGAAAAAATGAAAGCCTCGATTTTTAGAGGACATTCTTCTTCATGTTAGACAGCGCTTTCAAAACTACCACCTACATAGAATTGTAAGGAACTACCAAGATGAAACTTTCCGTAACAGATTAATTGCAAGAGATGCAATTCATCTTTGGCGTCCGCGTATTCCGGACTTGACTTCGTTAAATTTCTTCTTGTGAGGGAAAGTAAAGAAGTCTACAGAACTCCCGTAGAAACTCAGAAAGATTTACTTGAAATAAATATTGAATCATGTCGGTCAATCACCCCACACATGCTAACCGTGTTAGAAATTCTCTTCTGCAGCGGATTGACTTATGTGAACAGCAAGGTGGACGGCAGTATGAACATTTATTATGTCATGAATTAGTGTTTTTATTTCTGTTTATTTAATTAATTGTTATTATTGGTTATTGGTTATTGGTTTTATTGTTGTGTGAATATATTTTTATGCTATCTTAGCTTCCGGTGATTGTTCTGTTTAAATTATAAGAATTAAGTGTTGTCAATGTACCTGTTGCAAAACTGCATCCTATTTATTAGTAAATAGTTTAATTGTAGTTTCTTAGTGCATCCAACGTAACTACTTTGATTGTTATTTATTTATTTGAACAATTTAAGTTGATTAAGATACCTATGGAATACAAATACCTGAAATATGTGTAACCTACCTGCCTGATACAAGATAAAGTAATCACTCTGTATATAAAAAAATCCCATACACAGTGGAAATGAGTTAGCTGCATGTAACAACCTAATTAACTTAGTACTTAAGTAATCTATTAGGGCTTTGCTAATAATGTTCGCGTTTGATGATTATTTTTTACAGAAGGAATATCTAAAAGTAATTTAATTAACGATTAACAAGTAAATATAATTTACTAGCAATTTCAATTATCAGCTGAATGTAAAGGAGTGCCTTAAATGAATGGCCAAATTTCTACTTTTACATACAGTGAAAACAAGAAAACTACATTGTTCTGACTCACTATCCAATTCTAAGAAAACTCAATACATTTTTCATATATCTCAGGATTTCTAAAATAAGTTAACTTAAAGTGCGCTGTTCTAATGCAAACCCTAATCATATCAAATCGTAAGTATATCTCAAAGTGGTAAAATACTCCTAAGCAACTGTGTCACCTATCAATATCCATCGAATTTTTCCAATTCTCAAAATGAGTGCATCTATTTCTAAAAATATAATAAATTATATGAAAAACTGCAATCACCAAGCAATTGTATAAATAGCTTGTATAGAAATCACCAACCACCGAAAGTATAACAAAGTACTTTTGAATATATGTTTTATCGTTCTTTATAAACTTAAAAGTAATTTAAATTTTATAGCAAAATGAGAAAATATAATAACAACATAACTAAAATTTAGTGTGAACAGGTAATACAAAAAGATCTTCACTAAGCGCTCAAGAGTTGTTTGTTGATCTAGTTAACATTACATTGGGGTTTTTGTTCTAAAACATAGTAATATATGATTTACTACTTTGGTGACTATTAAATTATTGTAATAAGTGTTATATAAACTATGGTCAATGTACAAACAGGCAATTTGTTTTCCATAGCTAACCCCTAGTTATCTAAGTCACAGAAATATAAATTGCCATATATAATTATTTTGTACAGTAGATCTCCATTTATTCTATGACTTGTCTAAAGTGTCAGTCAACCAAACTCATGCACTTTCAACACTGTTATTTAATTAAATCGTGATTTTTTGGTTGCTAAGGAACCACTTTTTCTGTTGCGGTCGTGGGCTAGAGGTCAAAGCGTTAGACTTTTACGTTGAAGGTTTGGGGTTCAACTCCTAAAACCGGAACGTCGAATTTTCAATCGCCGTTTTCCTTTGCAAGGCAATGGCAAACCACAAGGTATTCTGCCTAGACAATCTTCTCTTCAGTAGAAGTGTTTGTACTTCGGCTGGTTCGGCGCCCACGTTCAGCTGTAGGTCCTGTATGTCTGAGGTAATCTAAAATGCGCAACGCAAGCATAGGAGAAAAGGCCCCTACCTCCCGTCAGAAACAAAGCACTCCAAGAATAAGAAATCATTTGATAAAGGAAATATTTATGTTCCAATAGGTGTTATTGAAACTACATACTGTAACGGTAACAATATTTTCAACAAGAAAACTTACTGTATCATTATTATTGGCCTTCTCATAATAGAATATTTGTAAAATGCGAATTTCTATGCATTACCTGTTATTATCTCCAATACTAATTATTCGAATAGTGGATTCTAATCCTTGTTGCTAATTATTTTGGATAATTGTAGTCAACTATATTGCTTTGATGGCTTCCAAATGTTCACAATGCGGTATAAAACAAGTAAAAGATTACGAAATGTAGAAAGTTAAGCAGCGTCGGCAGACCTCAAAAAGTAATTAACATTTTCAGGTCTCCCCTTATTTAAGTGTTGGTAATAAAATAAGAATGATGTTCATTAACGTTTTGTGTCTGCAGTGGCGACCTCACTGAAAATATTGCTCGTTAATGTAAAAACACCTTTTATTGCGATAATATGCATTCTAATTTGCTAATTGTTCCTGCCGGAAAGCTTCAACGATAATGTGCACGAAATCTAATCGTCTTAATTGGAAAAAAGAACATATACATTCATCAATCTAAATTACATTTCGTCAAGTCCAAATACATCAGATAAGGAAACCAAGCCTGGAAAATGTCCCTCAATTATATTGTCTGAGTACTATTATTTGCATTTGAATATGGAAACAAACCATTTTTCAGGTCGTGAATTTTTTATGCTACTTGCTAAACAATACTTGACTTGATATATATCAGAATCAAAGATTTTGATTTATGGTTTAAGTATACCTTTGAAATAGTATTTGATGAGTAAAAAATATAACAGACAATATCTAGAGAGGTCAATCTTGGAAACTTGCATCACTGAATGCCATAGAATTAAATCGCCGATGCTGCGTTTTTCTAGATACGCCCCTGTAAAATGCTCGTATTTGCTAGTTTCTCTAGACTCTAGAGGGTTGTATCGTAAAGACCTCCGATCGTTCAGTAGCGCGCTATTAGTCTGAGCCTGGCGAAATACGGAGTTTCAATTAAGACACTTCCACTTCCAAGTTACGGTAGTACTTGTTCTTGTTATATGTCTGCGGTCCGACTATTGGCAGCACTGAATTAATACTACCAATTAGCCCCCACTACTTGTTTCGTTAAATCCCAGCTTAGCGCCGCTTTAGCCAAGAAAAAGTATTAAAGGAAATCATATAAAGTTAAGCAGATTTTTATTCTGGTGGTATGAATGCTTTTTCCTTAAGTCTGGAGAGACGATACCGTCTTTAGATAAGTCACGCTTTAGATTTTCAAATACAGTTCTTTGTTATATAACAGACTGTATCCAGAAAAATGTATTAAACATATAATGATCTAATGATCAGAAAAGTCTCTTCAAATGACAATTCCTAGAAAATGGCTTTATCCAAATTCTGCAGAAGTAATAGTATTTTAGGTTTAATTCCTACTTCCTTCATTTCATCGTATTATATTATTCGAATTTAAAAAGCAAACTTGAATCCTTGCTAATTGAAAAGGATGCCGGTGAAAGTGTTTCATATTTGAAAGTGCAATCGGATGTAATACATGTAATTACAGCTTTACTTCAAGCATTTGAAACATATTTTGTCCACGACTACTTCATAGTCTGCCAATTATTTATGTGTTTGGTCAAGGATAATGGTATCTATAACGCACTGCAGTGAATAATCATTAATCACTAGTGAATAATGAAGTTGACGTTTCACAGGCTTTATATCTTTTATTTACTAATTACAAATGTAAAAAATTGAAAATAAACACTTAAATAACATAACTTTTT
>JABXWE010053833.1:0-14481 GCA_014611495.1 Limonius californicus
AAAAACGAAATACTATCGTAAAAAGAATGTTTTTAGGATCTCAATAATAAAAAAAAAAAGTTGAAAGTCGCCATTTTGAAATAATTCGTCCAATTGAAAATCTGATATCACCATCGTGTAGAGAATGTCCTGAAAGATATTACTGCCAAACATTTTGAAAGTAGTACCCATAGTGTGGCTAAAAAAAAATAAGGCGCTTACTCTGAAACAGGCTGTATAAAAAAAATCATTAAATGGAGGTTGGGTTACTGTATGGGACTTTGACTGTATTTCATTAAGCTGAATTATCCAAACCACGAGGTGCACTTTCTAACAATATTCTTGATTCCACAGGATACTATGGAAAAAAGTGCCAAACCAAAATACAAATAAATGTTAAGTTTAATTTGACTCTGTATAATAAAAATGTTGTGGAAAGTGCAGATTATAGTTCTGCATAACTCTTGTTAATAATACTTTTGGATATTTTCATTATTAAAGTACAACTATCTGTTCATGGGCTATTAGACTACCCTGTACAATTTGTTTCTGGGATCTCCCCTATTAGCAGAAATGCAAAAAATTTTTAAGGACACAGTTGTGATATGTTCTCATCTGTATAACGGTAACACCAGAAAAACAACTGAGATTCAAATAAACACTACAACACCCTGTTATTATGGCGATTTGTAATAGACAATCAATTAGCTTTATAATGATATTACATACATTTTCTTTAATGCAACCAAACTAATTTAGTTGCCATTAATTAGATTCTAGGCCCTAATGCTTTAAAGTTGATTTTAACAAGTAGTTGCTTATAACCTATAAACTTATGTTGTTTAATTTTTTGTGTAAATATTTATAAAGGTAAAAACATTGTAATCTAAAAAAAATAAGTATATTAAATTTTTATTCTCTAAGATTATCATAAAATGTGATTCATAGTAACTAAATACATTTTATTTGTCGATTACTGTAGTGTTGTTTCTTGCAAAGAGAAATACATAGTTATGCGGCATCAATATTTAAATTTTGATTTGATTACCTCTAGCGTAAATAAATCGGTATATTTAAAAAACTTAACATATAGTTTTCTTCTGTATATTTAATACTCAATTATTTCCTGTATGTTACAGTTAAGTAAAGGAGAAAGCTAGTGCAACTACCTTTACTCTTTAACTTTCTTTTTACATCCACTAAAGGTTATAAACAACTATAGGGTACAGTCCCAGAAACATACTGTACATCGACAGTAAAAATACTACAACTTCACTAAGTTAATGCCAAATTTGTATCAATTCACATAAATAGTTATCTGTTGTAGATCATTTCTATTAATAAACTGTATGCACACTGCACTAAAAATATACATAAAACCTACCTCTGATGTAATATGACTTTCAAGCTTATTCACAATGGTTGCCATAGCACTTAAAACCTCAGGTTCACGAGCAGAGGGTACAGCTGTTCTCTGATAGTCTAGAAGTACAGCATCTAGAAGGGGTGGTATGAAATTTTCAAGCACCATCACATGATCACTAGATCGTGATATCCAGTCCGAGATTAATTTGAGAGTTTCTTTCTTCACAACTCGCATGCTCTTAATTAATGGTTGTTTTGTTACTTGTTCACCATTGAGTGCAATAGCTGCTGTAATATTTTCTGACATCACCTGTAATAAATATTATATATGTTCAGATGTATTCATGCCTGATGCTATCAAAAGCTGAACCATTATCCTAAATTTTAAAATACCATAATGAAATTTACTTTGTAATGCAGAAATAATAAATATTTATTTCATATAATACACTATCCAAAAATGAATAGGGATATTGCAGTGTAAGACATTTAAAGGCAACACCAATTGTATTTATAATAAAAAAACTACTAAAATAACAAAATGTATCATTTTTTTTAGTACTAAACATGAAAATTACAACAAGGGTACGTTTAAAGAAGAAATTTAACAATATTATAATGAAAATCATTATTGTCTCCTTTCTCTTAACTTAAATTTATTCGATTTTAATACTGTGTGGCACCTCCTCTGGAAGTAGTAACTGCTCTGCACCTTGCTGGCATATTCTCAATGCAATTATCAATATGTTCTTATGGAATTTGATGCCACAGTACCGCCAATACATCCCTCAGATGTTGCACAGTAGTAGGCATTGGATTATGATGATCCAGCTGTCTCTGCAAAAGGTCCCGTGCATGCTCGATGGAGTTGAGGTCTGGAGATAGCGGAGGAAGAGCAAGATGGTTTATTTCCTCATCTCGAAGCATCTCTAAAACAACCTAAGCATGATGCAGCCTTGCGCCGTCGTCAAGAAAAACAAAATATTCCCGTCCAACAGCGTTGCAACGGTTCAGAACATGGTCCATGACCCGTGAGTGTATCATTAAACATATGGAGGTCAGGACGCCACCCTAAAGAAATTCCAGCCCATACCATAAGACTGGTTGGGTATACTGAGGTAAGGTACTAAGATAGACTCTTTGACGCAGGCTATCATTGCTGAGACAATATCTGGACTCGTCCGAAAACAGTATACCATCACGGTGTCGTTTGTTGAAGCCTACATCTTGACCATTCCACCCTGTGTTTTCGTTGAACCACAGTTCTTGCAGAACATCTCAGGAGGCGGTATGAGGTAAGTCCTACCTCAAACAATTGATGTTTGACGTTTTATTCAGAAGGCGAGCGCTCTATCCAACTGAGCTACCACCACACAATCTGCTTTATGCTTTATATTACAATATCCCTATTCATTTTTGAGTAGTTTATATTTGAAATACCTTCCACATAAGAGCAATGAAGTACTGAAATCTGAAATTAATTCATTGTTTCAAAAACACAATGTTTAATTTTTTCAATTATCATCATATACCTTTTAACATGTTGGGTTTTATACAATAATCCATTAGAAACTTAATAACACATCATTAGATTTTACTGCACATATTATAAACTGAATGTGGTAATGGTAGAAACCTCAGTAACGATTCTAGGCGATCCTGTTTTTACTCTAATAGCTGTTGAAACACATAATTCAGTAATATAATTTTCCAATATATTCTGAGTTTCTAATTTGTCCCGAATTTTCAAAATGACAATCACATATATTAATCAGTTGACAACAACGATTTTATATAGAACAAATTTTTAAATAAGTAATTCTAAATATATCTTCATCAGTCATTTCAAACTTTAAATATTCAACTGTTGCCATAGCCAAAGACCGATTCATTTTTATTAAATTGCACAGGGTGAACTACTACTGTTTTTTTTACAAGTAAAACTGGCCCAAGGTGAAGGCAGTAATTCTTGAGGTTTTCAAGTTTTATAAAATTATATAAATACCACTGGCAACACCACATTCTGCCATAACCAATAACCTCAATTTACAAAATATAAAAAGACACTTTACAAAACCACATTCCAGCACAAAATTGTCAGATTTCTAAAGCGTCCCTCTGGCACAAAACAATAGATAATTTGAATATATTCACATTCTATACACAAAATAAATTTTGATACTAAAATTTATTTGTTTATTATTTTTAATGGCTTCCTCAACATGAACGGGTAAATATACAATCATTTCCAAAAAGTAATATAGAAGTGAACACATTTTTATTAGTTTGCTAGAAATCAGTTTTAGTTTTGAATGTAACTACACTGATTGTGTTTACTACGGTTTGGCAACATAAGAAATTTTTACAAGATAATGTATTTATTTATTATTTTGTAAATTAACATTAATTAATAGAAGGATATCTTATCACTCATGAAAACCATTGTGGTTGTGTTCCAAATTATATCCTGTTTCATCTTAGTCATCAGTAGCCTTATTTCGTCCATCATTTGATGAACATTTTCATCATTGGTAGAAGTAACTACACTTTGTCCAAAGGATCTTTTATGTCACGTGATTATTCGAGTATTCAATAAATGACCTACGCTTAAAATGTTATCTAGGTGATTTAGGCGTTGGTGAAATATAACACATTTAAGGTTGTTGATCTAAAACACAACATGCATTTTAAAATTCTCTGTGCGATAGACAAAGATAAAAACCATACACGCATGTCCGAACTTGTGTTCGTTTTTCTACTACGTTACTCAAATCTCACAAACCGGTAACTGTCAAATGTTGTGAAATCGTTTACTGGTGCGTTCTTTTGGTTCTTTGCTTATTTTTAAAAAACTGTTCTTTTAAGAACAAATTTTTGCCAGTGTTTTCGTTGAACCACAGTTCTTGCAGAACATCTCAGGAGGCGGTATGAGGTAAGTCCTACCTCAAACAATTGATGTTTGACGTTTTATTCAGAAGGCGAGCGCTCTATCCAACTGAGCTACCACCACACAATCTGCTTTATGCTTTATATTACAATATCCCTATTCATTTTTGAGTAGTTTATATTTGAAATACCTTCCACATAAGAGCAATGAAGTACTGAAATCTGAAATTAATTCATTGTTTCAAAAACACAATGTTTAATTTTTTCAATTATCATCATATACCTTTTAACATGTTGGGTTTTATACAATAATCCATTAGAAACTTAATAACACATCATTAGATTTTACTGCACATATTATAAACTGAATGTGGTAATGGTAGAAACCTCAGTAACGATTCTAGGCGATCCTGTTTTTACTCTAATAGCTGTTGAAACACATAATTCAGTAATATAATTTTCCAATATATTCTGAGTTTCTAATTTGTCCCGAATTTTCAAAATGACAATCACATATATTAATCAGTTGACAACAACGATTTTATATAGAACAAATTTTTAAATAAGTAATTCTAAATATATCTTCATCAGTCATTTCAAACTTTAAATATTCAACTGTTGCCATAGCCAAAGACCGATTCATTTTTATTAAATTGCACAGGGTGAACTACTACTGTTTTTTTTACAAGTAAAACTGGCCCAAGGTGAAGGCAGTAATTCTTGAGGTTTTCAAGTTTTATAAAATTATATAAATACCACTGGCAACACCACATTCTGCCATAACCAATAACCTCAATTTACAAAATATAAAAAGACACTTTACAAAACCACATTCCAGCACAAAATTGTCAGATTTCTAAAGCGTCCCTCTGGCACAAAACAATAGATAATTTGAATATATTCACATTCTATACACAAAATAAATTTTGATACTAAAATTTATTTGTTTATTATTTTTAATGGCTTCCTCAACATGAACGGGTAAATATACAATCATTTCCAAAAAGTAATATAGAAGTGAACACATTTTTATTAGTTTGCTAGAAATCAGTTTTAGTTTTGAATGTAACTACACTGATTGTGTTTACTACGGTTTGGCAACATAAGAAATTTTTACAAGATAATGTATTTATTTATTATTTTGTAAATTAACATTAATTAATAGAAGGATATCTTATCACTCATGAAAACCATTGTGGTTGTGTTCCAAATTATATCCTGTTTCATCTTAGTCATCAGTAGCCTTATTTCGTCCATCATTTGATGAACATTTTCATCATTGGTAGAAGTAACTACACTTTGTCCAAAGGATCTTTTATGTCACGTGATTATTCGAGTATTCAATAAATGACCTACGCTTAAAATGTTATCTAGGTGATTTAGGCGTTGGTGAAATATAACACATTTAAGGTTGTTGATCTAAAACACAACATGCATTTTAAAATTCTCTGTGCGATAGACAAAGATAAAAACCATACACGCATGTCCGAACTTGTGTTCGTTTTTCTACTACGTTACTCAAATCTCACAAACCGGTAACTGTCAAATGTTGTGAAATCGTTTACTGGTGCGTTCTTTTGGTTCTTTGCTTATTTTTAAAAAACTGTTCTTTTAAGAACAAATTTTTGCCAGTTTCGTTCTTTGATTATAAGTAGATTTTTTTTTTAATTAGCCCACAGTATCCCATTGTTGGGCAGGGCCTCCCCCATAAAGGGGGTTGTTGATCTACTCTCCCATAGTGATCAATCCTCGTGGGAGAGAGGCGCCGTGTTAACGCAACCTTCGGGTCACCCATCCAAGTACTTACCGGAGCAACGCTGTCTTAACTCTCCTGATCGTACGTGAACGGGCGACGAATGTGCGCAACCCGGGACCATATAAGTAGATATTTTAAATTAATGAATTTAATGTAATAATTAGTACTGAACAACAAATTATAACTATAACCTATAATTTTTAGATAATGCCATGTGGTCTGAAGTTTTAAAATCCTGTACTCCTGCAATATGGGACAATTGTGTTCGACACACCGAAAATATAATTAAAAAATGATACGAACGGGAGGCACCATTAATGGAAGAAGTTGCACCGTTGATCATCAACGTAGGTGAAGATGACTCCACTTCGGAATCAGAAATGGAAGAAAATTAATCAACGCCATCGTTTTCAATCAATCTTTGTAAAGTCAAGATCTAATTTTTCATAAAAGAAGTTCTGTGTAAATCTTATTTATTCGATGAAGTACCTCATCAAGTAGTTTTTTTAAAACCATTTTAATTTGTTAATTCTACATTCATAACAATAATTTCAGTTGTTTCAGACTTTTAAAATGATTTTTTAATTTTTATCAATACGTTTAACGTGTATGTGAAACTTCCAAAGGAAGCTAAAATTAGGTACTACAATTATTGGACTAAAACAGAAGCGTGGCCGACTCAAAAAATATCAAAAGCACTTATTTTCGATTATTATAGTTGTATTATGTTTCACCTTAAAATAAATAGTCACTTAAAAATTTACTGTGTTTATTTATTAGTAACAATAGTAAAAAATAATATACTGTGCAAATTTTACTGAGTATTTTTCCTTTTTAACCTAGCATTTCGATACATTTTACTACCAGTTAAAATTCCACCCTTATAAAAGTACCTCTTGGCTGCCTACCTCATCAATAAGAAATTTAAGTATGATAAATAATTAAAATTTCACAGCTTTATAGTAATTTCATAGCAGAACGCAATTTAAATAGCCCGCTCTTTTATCAGTCAACGCCAATTTTTATTTTCATGAAACTAGAACCTCATTTGACTAGCTATTCGTATTTACATCTTAAACCAAACGCATTATTTGTCACGTGACATAAAATATCTATTGGATGAACTATAGGTTTATTTTGAACACAGCCACAAGTTGGCAAGAAAAATTTGGTCGATTTAATTTGATATTAATAGCAAATTATATTTGAATATCTAACTAAAAAACTGACTTTTTTATTAGTAACTGAACTGGAAAGCTTTCCCTAATTACCTTGAAAGTGTATAGAAATTGACTATGATGAGGATGTACATTGTTGGTATCTCGGTAAAATTTACAACACAGTAAAATTAGCTCAATTTAGCAAAAAATACTATTATATAGACAGATTCTACATTCTTAAAATTTTTCAAATAACTCGAGACTCGCAAGTTTGATTTTTTATATTTGTTTCTATTGAACTCGTTAAAATTAAAAATTGAAATTTAAAATAATTTAAATAATATTATCTAACCATTCTAACCCAATTCCAAATTTTACCTCAATATGTGTAATATTAGCAGAATTACTAAACAAAGAAGATAGAAATATTCCATTTTTCTAGATTGTTTCCTAAAAATTTTAAATAGGTAATAGTTATTTATTGTATAAGTGTTTTAGATAGCGTTTTATCCACGCAAGAAAGTTTAATTTTCTTGAGTGGATAAAACGCAACTAAAACACGAATGCTATACAACGTTTTATCCACAATCATGGTCATTTAGATTCAGATTTCATCAAAAAATGATTTGATATTTCGCTCTGACTAACGTCAAAAATTATTGAAATTATTTAAAAAAAACTTTGGAAGGCGTTGAATGGTTGCTAAGGTGATGAATGGTTGTTGATGAATGGTTGTTCTTTAGTTTCGATTGTTTATCGACTCTATTTGTGAAGTTGGTGAAAAATGCAAGAAAGCGATTTTGTTCCTGAGAAAATCAAAAAGGAAGCTAAAGAAGCAATTCTCCAATTATTGCCTGTGAAGTCCAGGCAACATTATGAAAAAGTATTTTCCGAATTTAATGAATGGAAAGAAAAACGGGGGGTAAGGACAATAAATGAGGAAGTTCTGCTATCGTATTTCTTTAATTTGAAGAAGAAGTATGCAATTTCATCCATTTGGTCGAAGTACTCGATGCTGAAGGCCGCTATGAAGGTCCATAAAAACATAGACATTGGAAAATATAGTAAGCTCACTGCCTATCTGAAGAGTGAGTCGAGAGGGTATAAAGCGAAGAAAGCTGCGGTATTGGAAAGAGTACACGTGGAAGAATTTTTGACAAGGGCTTGCGATGAAGAATATTTGATGATTAAGGTAATATCTCTTAACCTTTTAGACATTGTAGATAATAAACTTTGAAATATTTTAGGTTGCACTAATAATGGGGTTGTCTGGTGCCTGTCGTTGCTGTGAATTGACGAATTTGAAAATCAATGATGTAGAAGACAGGGGCGCATATCTGCTTGTTTCTATACCAGATACCAAGACCGCCGTCTCACGAAAATTCACAATTATGGAAGAAGGATTCTCTATCAATACTCTGGAGACGTGTAGAAAATACATGTCCTTACGTCCGAAAAAGTTATCCAACGACAGATTCTTTTTACGATACTCTAATCAAAAATGTACTTCACAACCTGTTGGAATCAACACATTGTCAAAAGTTCCTTCAAGAGTTGCTTCATTGTTGAATCTGGCAAACGCAGAAGTTTATAGCGGCCATTGCATGAGGCGCACTTCAACAACTTTACTGGCTAATAAAGGTGCTGACCTTACAACAATTAAACGACATGGTGGGTGGAGAAGTTCCGCTATAGCAGAAAGTTATATCGAGGATTCTGTATCTAATAAGCTTGATATCGCAAGGAAAATCCAAGGTACTCCTGGTACTAGTCGTTCCTTACAAGAGGAGACATCCATTGTTTCTACAGATTTATCAAAAACTTCGACAAGCACTATGCGTTCTGAAACCGATGACAACTACAAGCTTGTTATTAATGGAAAAGAAGTGAAATATGATAAAATAGAGAAGGAAATTTTTATTAATGTAAATGTTAATGTTAATATTAATAAAAAATAAATAAAATGTAATTGATTTAAGATTGTATTTTTCATTATTCCACTCGTGGATAAAGTGGTACTTTATATGCTTCATAAGTGTGGATAAATCTCCAATTATAATGTGATTGTGGATAAAATTCATTTCCTATATCTTTTGTACATCAAATTTACCCTAATATAATCATTGTTGTAACTTACAGTCAACCTGCATAGATCAATAATAAATTGTTTAGTTTCTTTTCTTTTTTGGTGAATTCGGTTTTATTTATTTCAATTACCTTAAAACCCCGTTTTAAAATTTAAATATGCACATTATCATTTTCTACTCAAAAAAATCTTGTTAAGTTTATAATTAAAATTCAGCAATTCTACATAATAACCAAAACAGTTGAGTTTGTATTTGAATGGTTTCAAGATATCTGGGTAAATATCCTTAGTTGTCTAAATTCTGACCATAGTTGTTAAAGTTAAGTGCAGATGTCAGAAACTTACAGCTTCTTGCATTTAAACTAAAACAGTGGAGGTTATAGTGATTAATTATTCTTACATGCTATATTTGTATAAAATTTCATTTTGGTATCTTAAAAAATTGCTCCAAGATGGTTGACCTTTTGCTACCCCCTGAGGTGGTACTTAATTTAATAAAATTGTAGAAAATTTCTAACGAATGAATGATATTTCCAAAATAAAAATATAAAGCTTACCTTATATACATTAAGCATATCCAAATATATTCTCCCTAGCTGGACCACGTAGGCATGATTTAAAGCCTTACATGCTCGAACATTTGTTTTCAAGATACTTCCTAACTGTTTAACGACATCTATTTCTTTTAAAACATCAACATTTTTACTGGCCTGGCAAATGATATCATCCCAAACCTGCAAAAGATAAGGAAATGTCAATTAATTAATCCTCCATAGCCAGGTAAATCTTTACATTTTACTTAGAAACTATGCAAATGCTCGTTCTAAGATTTTACAAGAAATTTATTGACAGAGGAACTGACCTATCCCAGAACTGAGCAATGAAGCGGAAATACATTTTTAACCATTTGAAAAACAAAAAAATGAAAAAAAGTTTAAAAACTTTAAGTAAACATAAACAATTACAAACTTTAGCAATTTTAAATTAAACAATTTCATTTCAATTACATCACAATGTAAAAATAAGAAAGGGACAAAGTTCAATTTTACTTGTTGAAATTTGTAATATCAGTACGCAATTCGTATTAAATTAATTATTTGCGATAATAAAATTTATTTTATATAAACATTTGGGAAACAATTTGGGTTGAGTATTTTTACTGTTCCTATTAATTTGTGTAATCAATAAAAAATATGTTAATTTATGTATCATTGACAGCCTTTTCGTCCCACTGCTGGGCCTCTTCTCTGCCACATATTTTTCCTCAGCGCTAAGGTAGAAACACGGAGGACCTACAGTTTAACATCGAATCCGAATGATAGAAACTCCATAGTAGAATTTTAGCATTAAGATCCCTTCATGTACCAGTTACCTTTTAGTTGTATGGATAGTCCTTTTAATGATTATTGGAACTTTTACAAGCCTTGTAAGCCCACCGCTTTATACAAATATTCTACTCAATTGTATATTAATGTATTTAACTAAAAGTGGTTAACTCCTTACAAATGTAATTTGTACTATATTTAAGAATGCCTAAAGAAGACTTGGATTAGCTGAAACATTGTAGAAATATGAATAAGTCAACTATACTAAAACAAATTTTGAATTAACCGCTGTAGTTTTGATTTCAACATCATACTATAAAAATATAGCGATAAAGTACAATACTTTTAGTTGAAATTTACATGTTGTCAGTATGGAAGTCATTTAATACCTTTGATTAATTTTTAAAACTGACAGAATATTAATCTTGTTTCTACTTCCAAGTGCTCTTTGATTATAACTTTACTCAACCAAATCAAGCTATATTTTGCTTTATTCTTTCAATTTACACTAGGATACTAAAGAAA
Source organism: Limonius californicus (assembly GCA_014611495.1). Lineage (NCBI taxonomy): Eukaryota > Metazoa > Arthropoda > Insecta > Coleoptera > Elateridae > Limonius > Limonius californicus. Next base: position 11,083 of record JABXWE010053833.1, read on the forward strand.
CATACCTGATTGGGCAAAAGCATATATTTTTCGATCAAGGCTTCCTGTGTAGCCGTGTCAACTTGTGCAGAAATCATGTATCCAACCGCTTCGTAAAACGTGTGCACTTGCTGGGTCTGAAGATCACAAATGATAGTAGAAATAGATGCCAGAATATCTTCGATGAAGGGACACGATTCACCAATCTGAGTGGTAACAAAATGTCGCCTGCATTTCAAAGCTATTTTTATAAAGGTATCACAAGCCATGTCTTGAACGCCATCGTGAGTTTCGTGCATAAATTCAAATAGCTTGTTGACGACAGTTTTGAGGAACTTCCAGTGTGCCCTAAGAAACCGCGGGTACTGTCCAACGACATACATTATATTGGAAGCAATGATGGCCTTGTTGTCTTTACCCCGCTTTTGCTCACATAAACCTGTTATAAAGCAATTATTTTAATATGTGTCTTTAAAAAAAGTAATCATTAATATAGTGTGTATCCCTGATGGTCTGAATCTACAAACCGAAGCTGTAGGTAAAGTAATATATACTTCTTTTTTTTAATATATATAAATATATGCATATGCATGTTACACAAAATTTACAAGACGACATAGTTCCAAATATCAAGGTTACACTATATGGGAAAGAAACTTAGAATACATGATAAATACATAGTAACAATAAAATATGAAATAAACACTACAATCCTGATTCTTCATAAAAACCTATATTCAAAGAATGAAGACGATATGCCATTTAAAAAAATGAGATTTCTAAATAAAGTGGAATATTATAAATACAATATTACAAAATTATCACTTAGATGTTGTTCCAGACAACTGGTAAACATAAATAGCATTTAAAATACGAGCAAAAACGATGTTTTCACATATCCCTTTTAATTTTGAAAGATTTTTGAACATTTCTGTTATCCTAATTATTAAATCTCTAGAAATAAAAAAAAACAAACTCTATTTGTTGAGCATTGAGCTAGAACGTCAACAAACGCACGTATTTGACTCACCCGAGCGCGCGTTGTGATTGGTCTGCGCTAGATAACGCTAACGCCTCATTACTTAAGGAGTAATTGACGCTCAAAACCTTTACTTTGCACTCGTAATTACCGGGTTAAGTTGGTGTGCTTTTTGAGCTCTCCCGGAATTAGAAAAAAACTTAAATAAAATTGATGATGCTGTTCTCTTTGCAATTCATAAGAAGGTCCGTGCTATTTTTAAACAAATTGTAATTTTTCTGTACAATATGCGAAACTTATTCCCAAACTTGCATTTCTGAGCTTGGTAAATTGCTGTGTAGGTTCACGAATTTTTTTTGGAACGAAATACCAACCATAAACAAAATTTTGACGGTCGTTAACAATGACGACCAATTGCCGAGTTTTAAGAGGTCGACTGTATATGGAATATTAAAAAAATTAAATTTTGAATGTTCAACTCGCTGCCGTCGTCAATCCATGTTAATGGATAGAGAAGATATTTTCGCGTGGCGTCGAAATTATCTTAAATCTATCCGAAAATATCGGGAAGCAGGTCGAGTAATTTTTTATACCGATAAAACTTGGGTAAATGGCGGTAAGTTTTGCTTGTTGACTCATTAATATTAAATTTAATTAATTTTGTAAATAAAACACCTACAAATAAGGTACCTATAATATTTTTCTAAACTAAACCAGTAAATCAACGCACCTGTCAAGCGTTTGTTTACGTTCTAGCTCAATGCTCAACAAATAGAGTTTAGTTATTTTTCTTTTTATTATTAATGTAGGTATGTCTGAATAGTTGCTTTCATTTATGTTAGTTGTGTTTGGAAATATTTGTAGGTAGTTCTTTTTTGTGATGACTAAAATTATGCCAAATTACTAAATTATTAATCAAACAAGATTGGCAATATCAGTAGAGCCGCCGATGGAAAATATTTTTTTCACTATGTTCCCATTGAGATCCCATGATAAAACTTTCCATAATTATGAAGGGTAATAGTCGGCATGCACATAAATTTTTTTAACAAAATTAATTACACCGATTTTCGGCAAATTGCAAAAACATTTCTGATCAAGTAGGCGTATGTTTTGTACGAACATAACAAGAAAAATCGGGCAAGTTATATATCAAATGAAAGCACATTCATATACTTTAAAATAACGCATATATCATCATTTAAACAATTATAGCAAAATATGTACATTTATTTAAAGTAAAAACTGCACGTTTATGGGGGAAAATGCTCGAAATTTGACAGCCTATAACTGCGAAGCCCTAGAATTTGTACTTCTACATGTCTCCATGTACTAACACTTTTCCATTAATTTCATTAAAATCGGTGATGTGAAAGTTCAAACATAAGTTGACTTGATATAGAATGACCCAAAAGACAAAAACGACTATTTGTCTTCTACACACTAGGCTAAACAACTTGCAAAAATTATTTAGTTCATCTTTATCCACTGTAAAAAATTGCCAAACATCACTTAGTTAAGATCTACTGAAACGTAACCTATTACTACATCTCAATGCAAAAGTGATTGTTAAATTGCATCTGACGGTATAGTGCTACCTGTTTTATTTAAAAAAAAATCGTCATTAATTTAAGTCGTTGTATATTCTCAGAAACATATGTCCTCTCAGAAGTTCTCCAGAAAATATTATGACCAGTCTTCAGTAGACCAAACAGCAAACAGGTATAGTTGTAGAAATAGCGAACTGGCTGCTAGTTTTGGTCTTTATCTTGGGGTCTTCTATGCAATAATTTTCAATAGTCAATTTAAAATTTCAATTTACTCATTCAGTAAAGATTTACTAGTGTGTTGAGGGTTCATAAACTGCAAGTTATATTATCCAATTTAAATTTATCTATTTCTATAACTACACCTGTTGTTTACCATGTACTGCTTTGATGATGTGTTAGGAGTTAAAATAGCCACCAAGCACATATATTTCTGTTGAAATTTCAACAAAGACTAGAAACAATTATCAAATTTTATAACCTAAAATCAGGGATATAAAAAAATTTTTATATTCTACACCCAACTTTTTCTTTTATTTTTAGTAATTACTAAACATATATTAATATACACGATCCAATCAAGCACTAGAATCTATTTAGAACTACAAATTAATTTTAAAATATGGTGTATAAAAAACAAAAAAATAATTTTCCAATAACACTTTAAATTGTTTTGCCTGAAATATTTTACATACAACTACATTTTAGTTGTTGAAGTCATAGATAACCACTATTCATTTGATATACAGGGTGTTAATAATAAGTCGTTACAACCGAAAATGGCAGTCAGAACTCGTTAAAACAAACAACTTTTCTTAGTTCCAATTTTTGATTTGGTGCCCCGTTTCGTAGTTATTGGAGTTCTTTTGTTTTTCTAAAAATCGTCATAACTTC
>JABXWE010053834.1:0-16490 GCA_014611495.1 Limonius californicus
CAACAATGACAGCATAACATACATTAGAAGCTGTGACTCAGCGACTGCAGATTTTATGTCATTTGAAGAGACAGGTTGGTTGATTGATTGATTTGAAAGAGCGAGACCGAGGACGCGGTTTTCCAAGCATCTCTAAGCACTGCAGCCATCATTGGCTTATTGTACAGCCTAACTAAGAATTTTGCCTATCTGGGGTAATTCCAATTCCAGTAGTGATTTTTAACGTGTAACACATCGCAGTGGCACGGGACCTACGGATTTACTTCTTATCCGACAGAAGGCGCATTTTCAGATTTTTCCCCGCTAGAAAAATCTCGCCGACCTCAGCCAGGTTCGATCCCGCGTCCCTCGGATCTAAAGGCAAACGCGTTAACCACTAGACCACCGAGGCCGGCTGAAGAGACAGGTTACTTCAGTACCTGACAGCCAACAAAATGTTTAATACATTTAGCTGTGGTATACAAAACTTATGTTTTTGCTTAATCTATACAGTTTATTACATTACTGCAATTATTTCCATAGCATAGTTTAGTTTGATACAATTATACAGGGTGTGTATAAATTAACGACTGCTTGTAAATATAGTTTCAATGTTCGTGGTATCGTTTGTATTACTTGCTCCAGTATTTCTGGTATAATTACTTACGTTAATTATGTTTCTAACTTCGCAGATATTTGGTGGAGGCGTAGCATAAATCTTTTATTTAATAAAGCTCCAAACAAAAAAGTGTAAAGGATTGAAATTGATGAGCTGACGCGCCATGAAGTGGGACCAACTCATCTGTTTGGGATGTGTTCCTCCAACCACTCTCTTACATTATGGGCAAAATGAGCAGGAGCGCCATCATGCATGTATGTCATATTAGGTTCCACAAAGTTTCATCAATAACTTGTTCCAAAACAATTACTACGATTTGGTAGGTAAATTGGTCCAACACCTCTGTGGTTTATTATGCCCAGCCATACATTACCGGAAAACCTTCCTTGGTGACCATATTCGCGAAATTCGTGTGAGTTTTCCTCAGCCCAATAGTGTGTATTCTGTATATTAAACACGCCATCCCTGACAAACATGCACTGGTCGCTCCAAGGAATACGTTTTAAGAAGTCACCATTGTGACGATAATTCAAGGGGGATATATTATCATTTCCGTAGAGAGGCTAAACTTTGCAGACATGATCTTCCCGTGTTGTGTTTAAAATTTGATCTTCCAGTTATACTGTCCGCCTTTACCGTGGTCGACCAGCGTTCGCGTTTCTTTTGACAAACGAAACAGTTTCACGAACACGTTGGTCCAGCCTTTGAAATATATTTCCTCTAGGATTCTCTGGTTTGGATAACGTACCCGGTATTCTTCTTCTGCCATGTTTGCATTTGCATTACAGAAACCGAATATCATGTACATATCGGCATACTCATTAAACGGAAAAGTCATTATAAGTGAACGAAATATGATATCGAAAACATACAGAAACACAAGAACTAATAAAAACTATATAAATAATCAGAGATAACACAAAATTAGATCAAGCAAATCACATTAATTTGACTTTGTAATGTCAAAATTTGACAATACCATGGGGCGGGGACTACTTATTTACAATGTTGCAAAATGTACTTTTTTATGAAAGTAAGTTAATAATGATATACTGAAAATACACTTTCGAGACAGAAAGACCACATCTACCATAATTCTTCTTTTGCCTAAATTGCAGCTTTTTCTATTAACAGATATCAATTAAAATATCGCATATTAACAGACCAGGTGTCCAAACTTTTGGGACCTCCTGCAGACGCAGAAGCATGGTACAATATTTTAGTATTACGATTTTCGACTTTACGAAGAACATCGCTACGTTTAGCGTTTTCGTTAATTTATACGCACTGTGTATATTATTCTAGACTGAAATATAAAATGATTATTTCTGGACACATAAGATTCGCAGGGGTTATTTTCTTGTTACAAGTACCTTAGAAGCACGTAAGAAAAGTAACTGGTTGAATTGCTTGACAGCTGCCTTAAGGTATCTAAATAGTCTATATAAAGTTGCTGTTTTTGTTCTACATTCAAAACAAATATCAAAATTTAAAATAAATAAGGAATTGTGTAGAACAACCGCTGGATAGATTTAAGAACATTTCACATTCCACACGGTTTTGTTCGCTTAAAAATATGTTCTCAGAATGCAGATGTAAAGAGCAAGAATTTGTATGAACAGCAGAAGTTAGTTTAGAAGTCAAATACTGCAAGAGGCTTTAGGCCGAGTGTTCATGTAGCAGAGTCACCAGAAAATGTTTTAGAACTTTCTGTGTATTGAAGTAGTATTGCATTTTAGCCGACAGACTTCTGAAACCCTATTAATTTGAACGTTTGCATTTTCTTAAATTTATCTAGCTGATGTTCCGCACAATTCTCTATTTAGATTGAATATTGTTATTGTTTTAGATACAGAACAAAAACTGCAACTTAGTGATAGTTAGACACCTTAAGGCATGTTGGCAATTCTTTTAATTAAACATCTTGAAAGAACTTTTTTAATATTCGTTCAGATTTATCAAGCAGTGCAAGCACTCACTTGACATAATAAACATACCGAGATCATAATCCCTGTGAACGTTACGTTAAGCATTTTGTGTTCTGATTTAATAGATAACTGTAGCCACCGAACTACACTGTGATTTTTATTAATTAATTGTATTAAGTATTAAGGCCTAAGTGAAAACACACGTTTTGATTTCTACAGCCAAACTTTATAGGATAATTTATTGAGCATACTGTATTATAGTCACCTACCTCTTGAAATTTAATAGAAACTGCTGTCGCGGCTTTTACGATAATAAAATTTACAGCGAACTCATGTTGTGTTGTCATTATGGTTGCTATGGTTTCAACGACGAAATTCATATTAATACTGCTCAGGTGTCACAACTTCTACCTTTGTGTTACTTGCAGTTCAAATTGAATTATAATTATTTCCTTATATACTTCCTTCTAAGATCTCGCAGAGTTCATGTGCCATTTTTGACACATGCTGTATAGGAAAGATGGTGCTTTTTTAATACGGCAGTGTATAAGAAACTGATCTGCAAATTTGTTGCTTAAAAAATAATTCCTCAGATGTCCAAAGTAAAATATCCTTTAGTGTGGACATTATAAATATACAGGGTGTATTAAAACATGCGGATAATATTTACACCCCGCTATTCTACGTTAAAAAACAAGCCGAAAACTCTAATACCATTTTAGTATTAACTCTTTGGTTAAGGAGTTATTAATCCCCAAACCTTGAAATTTTTTTCGACCTTGTTTGAGAAATCGATTTAAATAGTTTGAACAACACATCGTTCAACAATTAAAATATGTAATCAAATATAAATTATAACATTTCGGTAATTAGTTTACGTATAATTTAATATTTAACAATGCAAAATCTTCACGATTTATAGTTTTGGAGACGTTGCAACTATGCATTATAGGCTGGGATGATTTTTAAAATGTAATAATAAAAAATTGATAACTGAATGTATGACTCACGGTTTGATTATTGTCATTTTTGACACTTTTCTGACTATTTTCATAGAACTTCTGCTTCACTCATTATTTATTAGTTATTCGCTGTTATGATTGTTCTAAGTTACTTTGTTCCGACGTCTCGCCTGTCTGAGTATCACAGGAGCCATGAGGACCTGCCCAACTGCAGCAATGGAAGCCATGTTAGGTATAACGCCCCTACACTTACAGGTGCAAAAGGAGGCGATGCTACATGCGCTGACGCTCGCAAGGATCAACCATTTTAAATCAGGGGACCTAACAGGCCACTTAGAAATTCTAAACCTCGCCCATTTAGAGCGAACGGCATATACCGTATCAGACGTTATGCAAATATCATGCAATTTTGACCAACCGTTCAAAGTCAACATTTCGGACCGAAAAACATGGTCAACAGGAGCGCCTCCATTTAAAAGACGATCGCTCCAATGGTACACGGATGGGTCAAAGATGGGGGAAGGAGGCACTGGCGCGGGCGCGTACGGCCCTGGCTGCCGCATTTATGAAGCCCTTGAAACCAGAACTACCATCTTCCAAGCTGAGGTTTATGCCATAAACCTCTGCACTAGAATAAACCTCAGGAAAGGTTATAAAGGTGCAACAATCGATATTCTAACAGACAACCAAGCAGCAATAGAGGCTCTGAAAGCCTATAGCTGTGAATCCAAGTTTGTCTGGGAAATGCCTAGGCAACCTCAAGCAATTCGCCAGTAAAAACCACGTAACTCTATGGTGGGTTCCAAGGCACGAGGATATACCAGGCAATGAAAAAGCCGATGAACTCGCAAAAAGAGGTGCTACAACGGCATACACTGGACCTGAACCTTGTTGTAGAATACAGAAAAGCCACATTAAGCACGAGATCAGCCTATGGGAGGAACAAATGAAATCCTCGTACTGGGAAAACACACCAGGATAACGTCAGGCAAAACAGTTTATAACCATTTCGCAAAACAAAGCAAGGAACGCTTTGTCTCTCAGCAAGAAGGAGCTGCAGACCATCACTGGTCTTTTCACAGGTCACACTCCACTAAAATACCTTCTATTTAAGATTGGTAAGGCTGAGGACCAAATATGCCGTCTATGCAATGAGGCAGCAGAAACGGCTGAACACATCCTATGCAGATGCGATGCATCTGCCGGTCGACGCAGACACAACATTCTCGGGAAAGAGACTAGCACACCTACCGAAATAAGAGACTTAAATCTCAGAGACATCCTTAGGTTTTTCAATAGCCTTCAACTTCTCTAACAAAGGCAAGGGCTTGTAAGTTACAATAGAACCACTAAGGGTCGCAGTGACGAAAGGCATGCCAAGTCCCCAGCCCCAAACAAATAATAATAATAATAATAATACTTTGTTCCTTGTTTGTTTCTTCTGTTTTGTGTTTTTGGTTTTGAGAAAAATCATGGCATACAGTTTTCCTGAGTACGCAGATATGTATTTCATATTAGACGAATGTGGCGGTAATTTTCATCGAGCTTCAAATTTATATGCCGAACGTTATGTACACAGGAGACATCCTAATGTTCACGTTATTCAAAGACTAGATCAGCATTTAAGAGAAACTGGAAGAGTGGAACCTATGCAGGGAGTTGGTGGAAGACCACGACATGTATTACAACCCGAAACAGAAGATAACATCTTACAGGTATTTGAAGACGAACCTCGACAAAGTACCCGCTCTGTACCTCGAAGACTTGATATTAGCCATACTGCTGTACATCGAGTGTTAAGAGAAAATCTCTTACATCCATTCCACTTCCAGCGAGTCCATGGGTTGCTTCCGGAAGATTATGCGCGACGGATAGTTTTGCAGATGGTTATTACGGCAACAAACAGTTAACCCGCCTTTCATTGAAAAAATTTTATGGATGGATGAAGCCACATTTACCCGTAACGGAATGTTCAATATGCACAATATGCACCACTGGGCCGATGAAAAAAAAACCCTCATGTATTGCATCAAACTAATCACCAGTTTAGATTCAGCGTCAATGTATGGGCTGGAGTTATCGGAAATAGACTAAGAGGGCCACACATTTTGCCTCGTCGATTATACGGCGAAAATTTTGTCTATTTTTTAAACAACGATTTTCCGGGATTTTTGGAGGAAGTACGGTTAATTGCCAGGAGAGACATGTGGCCTCAGTTAGATGGAGCTCCAGCCCACTGGGGGCTTCAAACTAGAGATTGGTTAATGTTAAACCAAAACTTTCCAGAGCGGTGGATCCGGGCGCAATGCTCCGATATCATGGCCCGCAAAAAGTCCCGACCTAAATGTCCTAGATTTTTTCGTTTGGGGCTTTTTAAAAGCTCTTGTTTATAAAGTAGAAATTGAAACCGAAGAACAACTTATTGAACTGATAAATAATACACTTAGAGAAATAAAAAATCGTAACATGCTGTAAAATCTAATATTACATTATTACATTATTACCCGGTGTAGCAAATGTTTAGAAGTTGCAGGTGCTCATTTTGAACAGCCATTCTAACCAAAAAAGGAATTACTTCAATAATTTTAGAGGATATCCATGAAAAACATGAACACATACTTGATTTAATTGCAGATTCACAAACATATACGATCAAGGGTAACTAAATGCATGTCTCTTAGCTTTAAATTGTACAGCGTTGCCAAATTAAAAAACCTTTAAGTTATAATTTAAAGACTCTTCGTCTAAGACCAAATTGGTGTTAGAGTTTTTTGCTTGTTTTTCAACGTATAATGGCGTGGTGTAATTATTAGCCGCACGTTTTAATACACCCTGTATATTAAAATTTTCATAGTTTCTGCTAATGTTTTGTCGATTCTTACTCTAATATTTAAATCACGTATATTATTTACCCTACGTTTTATAAGCGAAATCCACGTAAACCATATCGTGCAAAAAGCGGAAGAAGAAAGAAGCTTTACCCAAAATAAATTCAAAAATTTGTGTTTAAAACTTCGCGTTTATATAAATGCATTTGCAAGATGTCTTAATTGGGTGATTGGGTAGTTGTTTGCAAATTTGAGTAAACGTATACTAATTGCTAGGTTGTTATCGTTTTAAACATTCGCATGTTTGTCACTCAGAAACAAGATGTTGTGCCTTTCTAGATCAAGTACAGATTCTGTAATTAACTACTGGTTCTATAATACGTATTTGCTTCAACAATATTGATCGTGCACCAATTTCAACCCTCACCGCTTCCCATAAAGAGCCGCTAGGACTAATAAAAATGGTCTTAAATAATACAGCTTAATCCTTATTATGCATCCAAGACGCCTAAACTTTTCTTCTGCATTAATAAAATTAAAAGAAAATTCCTTTAGGAAGTATGCAAATGTACCTCTTTTACGTATTTTCATGAAATATTTAACGACGCTATTTATCGATTACTTTTTCCTGTGTGTGTCAACATGTATTCGTGTAGCACATCTACGTTTTAATACTTCTCACAACCGAAGAAATGCGTTTGAGTAGTGCTGTTTTCATTTCAAGACGGAATACAGGAATTTGCTTTTATTTGGACGCTGTTACACCGTCCGTTCAACGAAAAGGGTATCACCTTTATTATTCAATTTAGATCCAATATACCAATTACCGTGTATATCATTTGTAGTGGAACATGGGAGTTTAATACAGCGAAATACGGAAAAGTTTTGTATTACATCTCTGGATAATTTTTCCTATCCGCAATCACTATAAATATTAACAAAACATTTTTCTGCATCGCCGTGTACCTATTTATTTGGAAATTGCTTATTTTCAAAAATGAACTAATAGTTGTAAAAATTATGTACAAACAGTTCAGAAGATTATTTATAATTTATAAGCACCAATTTATATCATTAAATAAAGCAATAAAAACAAGTTCTTATTAATTATGAAACAATTCTCAGTAACATTTTCTATCTGAAATAATATCCTTCCCTCGTATTTATACGTTTGACTTGACTTACTTCCACTTACTCCATAGCAAAAAAACATTTGCATAATCAAGGCAATTTTCCTGAAATATTGATATTGCTGATAGTATTAAACCGTATTGTTACTCCGTTAATAAATTATTTACATAAAAGTCTAACTCAATTCGTAGTTATGCCTTCATATGAAATGTTAGTTAATTTTAATTTGGTAAAATAATTCATTGATGTTTGGTCTTCATAATTACTTTAATTTCAATAGCTCGTCATACTATACAGGGTGCTTCAAAACATATGGAGGAGACTGAGAGGGTAGTTAGAGCTGACAAACAATTTTTTTTCTATACACTTTTGACCAAAACACAATAATAAAAAAGTTACAACAAGTTAAAGTTCTTCGAAATGAACGCCCACTGTTGAATACCGTTGATATTAATGAGGAAGAATTAAAGATATCATTGTTTTCTCATTTCTATGGAAGCATAGTACTTACAAAACTTTATTGCTGTTACTTTAAATTAAATAATGCAAAAAACACTTATTCCCGATTTCATAATCACACTTTAAATTAAAATCCGCTCATTACCTAGACAACCAATTGTTGTAACAATACTTAAAAGCTCCTTTAAATTTAAAAATGTATTGTGAAACTGGCCCTTAAACTGTTCCATAAATAATAATAATAATAATTTTTATTGTATTATTTTAAATATTACTGCACATTTTATCCTACTACTAGTAACTTAAGAAAATGTGTTAATTTTGACGTTTAAACGTACTGATTTTTTTTAATTTCTTTTGTTTTCTGTCTCATTTTGTTTTCTAGTATTGTTAAATAATTAGCGGCCCTTAATAAGTGGATAGGAATTTTTGTGCTTTATAATAGTATATTATTATACGAGTTTCATAACGGGCTTATTGTAGCACGCGTGGGTTTGGGGCACGACGAGCGTAGCGAGGAGTGCTCCAATGGAACAAGTGCTACAATGCCCGTTATGAAACGAGTATAATATACTATTTTATCTACTTTGAGATACTTGTTATGTAGAAATTCAAAATTTCTGATAGAGTTTGTGGTTATGTATATTCGACATCTGACATTTGTCGTTTTATGACCAAAGTGAAAGCAAATGTCACCAATCTTAAAAACCAAAAAGTTACCAAAAACAGTTTAATAATAGAGGATTTTATTACCAAAAACAGTTTAATAATAGCCTCCATTATTAAACTGTTTTCGGTATCATAATGGACCTATTATTAAATCAAAGTAGATAAAATCAATTTTATTACCCGTAAGTTTTATGTTCATAAATTTTTATCAATTTTTAACTATATACTTGTTGAATTAACTCTCAAATATTTCCAATTTGAATTTAAAACGTAAGTACCATCGTTTCTAACAAATGCTCATTAATTTATTTAACTTTTTTTGCTGTAACTTTCTTATTATTGGGTTTTGGTTAAAAGTTTATAAAGAAAAAAAGTTTATTTTGATTCATACTCTTTCAGTCTCCTCCGTATGTTATGAATCACCCTACATAGAGACTGATTGCTATTCGCAAAAGTTTATTAATTTGCTTCTATTTGTTATAAGAAATCGAATATGTAAAGTAGGTGATGAATACGGTATTGGACCGTTTATTAGAAATATATACATTTTTCCAAGCTTTCACGTAATGCTCGTGGCTCGAAAATGCTGAAAGTAAAAGAACAGACCTTAACTACAACTTCCTCATGTCAAATGGTACCAACTAAACCAAACATATCTTAGTACAGAAGTGCTTTCTTAAGAACTGAAACTAAAAATTGGTACACATCAACTTCAGAGGAAGCCTCTAACATTTTCAACTTATAAGCATTACTGCAACAACTACTTAATAAATTCGATAACAATTCGGCGCAACAACAATACACTGGTTTATTATTGTGGGGTTTACCGCAGAATCATAACTTTTGGCTTGCAATCCTATCGACCACATCTTGTATTACCACTAACGGCTCAACACCGACAGCAACGTTTGGAGTGGTGTAGGTTGCGACTGCACTGAAACCTAGTGTGGCATAGGGTGGTGTTCAGTGATGAAACCCAATTCTGTTTGGGGATGCATGATGGCCGTATGAGGGTCAGACGAACACGTGGGGAACGATGCCATGTTGAATTTTCTGTTGCGAGGCATGTGCACCAAACTGTGGGGATTATGGTATGGGGTGCTGTAACTTATGGGAGTAGGTCCCGTTTCTTATTCATCCGAGGCAATATCAGCGCCCAGCGATATGTCGATGAGGTCGTAGAACCCCATATTCTTCAATTTCTTCAGCAATTGGAAGACCCACTTTTCCAGCAGGATGATGCCCGTCCCCATATTGCAGGACGTTGCATGGACCGATTTGCAGAGGATAATATCAATCTCTTGCCATGGCCACCCCGATCTCCCGATCTGTCCCCGTCGAGCACGTTATGGGGAGAAGACTGATGAACTTACTGCATCCTCCGCAGACGCTGCAAGCTTTACAGCACGAATTACAGGGTGCTTGGGACACAATACCTCAAGAGGAAATCGACCATCTGATAGAATCGATGCCACGAAGAGTGGGGGAGTGTGTAACCAATAGGGGGGGGGCAACTCATTATTAATAAAATTATGTTTATATTTTGTTCTTTTTCTTTAAAATTTTAAATAATTGCTACCTTTTAGTAGTTAGACGTTTCTGCCAAGTTTGGTCAAAAAATTCCTACCCCTTCTTGGTGTTGCGATTTCCATGTCCGTGCATATATTAAGTTAGTACACTGAAATGGTTAGGTGCGTTTTTGTTGAAAACGGTGCATTTTATCGACATGAAAGAAGTACACATTTTTGTTTATATAAAAATAACTTCTGCATCATAAACTTCACCCAAAATGTGAGGATGTACCTGTACCAATTTCCAGCTTGATCCACCATTCTGTAACAGAAATATAACCACATTAAAAATATTTTTTTCTTCTTTAACGCGTTATAATTTCTTAAGGAAGCACTTTTGCAATGTGTTTTTTTTTAATTGGACGTTAAAGTCGTCACTTAAAGGTTAATTGTGAACATATCATAAAACGTACCTAACCCTACTTTTATAAACAGATTTCACAAGAAAGCATTCAAATGCAGAAATAGCTTCAATGAACAATACATTTCCATCAAATGATAATAACTTAATTGTAATTAATTGCAATAAACAAAGAATTTATAACAAATGATCAAAATGTTCACCGCCTTCGCCCATGCACTCTCGAACTCTTCACATAATCCCATTGCTGGCATTTATTGACATATACGGATGGTTATTAATTTCATTAATTTTTTCCAAAATTCTGCAATTCATTCACTTCATGTATTGGCTGCTGGAAAATGATGTTCTTTAAATCTTCTTCTTCTTCTTCAGCCTGTATTCATCCACTCCTGAATGTAGGCCCCTTGCATTGACTTCCATGTTTCTCTATTTAAGGCAGTTTGAATCCAGTTCCTTCCCGACACTTTTTGAAGGTCATACCGCCATCGCTTTGGAGGTCTTCCCACGCTTCTTTTTGATTCTGTTGGTCGCCATTCTATTATCCTATTTGTTCATTTCGATCTATCCTGCCTTGCGACATGGCCTGCCCATCGCCACCTTAGCTGAGCTATTCTTCTGATAACATCAGTAATCTTCGTTCTCCTTCGAATCTCGTCGTTTCTTATGTGATCTCTCAGGCTAATCCCCAACATAGCACGCTCTATGGCTCTTTGGGTTGTTCTAAGCCTTTCTGCACTATTCTCCGTGTGAGTTACTGTTTCCATCCAATAGGTTGTTACCGGGAGGATGCAGACATCATAAACTTTTCTTTTTCGATTAATAGGGATGCTTTGAGATTTTAAAATGTAACCAAATCTGCCGAAAGCCACCCAACTCAGTCTTATCTTTCGAAATATTTCAGACGTTTGATTCTGTTTTCTAGCCGGAATGGTATGGCCTAGATATATATATATATATTCATCGACAACCTCAAGTATTTCCCCCTCTATGCTTACTCTGATATCTTCGTTGGTCATTATTTTTGTTTTGCTTAGGTTCATTTTAAGACCAATTTGCTGTGATGTTCGTTGCAGTTCTTCTAGCATGGATCTCAGCTCGTTGGTATCGCTACTAATAATTACGATATTGTATGCAAAACGCAGATGATTTAAGAGAACTCAATCTATATTTATACCTTTATTATGCCAGTCTAGATCTTTAAAAGCGTCTTCCAAAGCTGCGGTAAACAGCTTTGGGGATATAGTATCTCCCTGGCGAATCCCTTTTATACAATATGTACACACCGGCCTCGGTGGTCTAGTGGCTAGCGCGTTTGCCTTTAGATCTGAGGGACGCGGGTTCAAACCTGGCTGAGGTCGGCGAGATTTTTCTAGCGGGGAAAAATCTGAAAATGCGCCTTCTGTCGGATAAGAAGTAAAGCCGTAGGTCCCGTGCCACTGCGATGTGTGACACGTTAAAAATCACTACTGGAGTTGGAATTACCCCAGATAGGCAAAATTCTTAGTCAGGGTGTACAATGGGCCAAATGTGGCCTAAGTGCTTAGAGATGCTTGGAAAACCGCGTCCTAGATCTCGCTCTTTCAAAGCAAGCAAGCAAGCAAGCAATGCTCGACAACATCTAGGAATTCTTCGCAGCTGTAGATCAGAATATTTTGGGCATTTCTTTCTTTTTCGGAACTGCAATCCATTGTTCTTCAATTCTCTACTAATGGTCATATGCGAAACTCGAAATTGACGCGATAACTTTCGTGTTGAAGTCCCAACCCTGTCTTTAGCTCTTTCTACCAATCTCCTAACGGAAGCATGAGGTAAAACTCGTGGACGTCCAGTTTTTGGTAAATTTATACAGGGAATACCTTGTTTATAATCGCGAATTGTTTGATAAATAGTCGAAATCGAAACATTCTGGTCTCTGAACATATTCACAATATCACGTTTAGGCATCCGTCCAACCAACGCATATATATTCTTACGAATATCTAACTTGTAAGACATGTTACCAGAAGTTATTTAGAGAAGGTGATAAGCTACACTAAATGTCAATTAATACACCTTGTTTTGTTCTACAGACGACTAGATATAAAACTGTTTTCGGTTCATGTGCTACTGTTGATATTTTTCCGAAAACTTTTGTTACATACGTTACATTTGTTTAATAAAACTCAAAGTGCCTTTCCTAGTGTAGTCCCTACCATTTTAATCATTTCTGCAGTAATGCAGTCTTCTCCTGGGGCTTTCCTGTTTTTCATTTGTTTTAACGTCTCTCTTAATTCAGTCCTTGTTATTTCAGGAATTTCTTCTAAACCGACATTTTGAATTTTTTGTCTGTCCATTTCTGGATTTGGTATACTCGAGGTGTATAAATCTTTGTAAAAGTTTTGGATGACATTTATAATTTGTTGTTTATCTGTAACCATTTCTCCTTTCTGGTTTTTGATTTGAAAGCAGGTCGCAGGATCTGGCAGGATAAGGCAGTGGTGTGTTTCGATTAATAATTCGTCTGTTGAAAAATTCTCGTATCATATTTAAGGTATCATGTGTTGTGTGCGTAGTGTCCCGTCTTGTTGGAAAAATAGAACTCTGAGTTCATCGTTATGAAGTTCTTCGAAAAAGGATCCTAAAATCTCTCCTCGATACCTTTCTGCAGTCAAAGTACCTGAAAAAAATCTTCGTTGTTTTTTGAACAACTAAACTGTTTCGTCTTACTTTTACCTTAAAAAAGTATGGTCCAAATATTCTACACCTTGAAGTGGCCGTCCACACTCCTATTTTTCGAGGATGAAGAGGTGTCTCTACCATAAAATTAGGCTTCTCCAAACTCCATAAACGCATGCAAATTAATATATCCATCTAAATAAAACCAGGCCTCATCCGTGAAAAACGTTTTCTCCGATAAGTCGTCATCGAGGATATTTAGACACACTAAGGATAATCAGCTTCGTGCAATTGTTGTACAGACAGCAAACGCTAGGGATACAAGTGGATACTTTTCTTTAATATTTTGTGGCAGGTGCTAACTGACAACTGAACTTGTTGAGACAAATGGCTTACAGAGCTTCGAGGGGCATCTTCCATAATCTGTCTTACATTTTCAATTACTTCTGCCGTTCGTCTCGGAGGGCGACCGCTGCCTTCTTTAGGTGAAATGAATCCATTCTCACGAAAAATTTCAACGCAGTGATTCAAATAACAACGAAAAGTGTTATAAGGAAATACAAGGTTTGGAAATTCCTTACGCAACTCTTCAAAACAATCATGAATTGAGTACTGCCAGACTCTATCACCTCGACGGCCGTTACGAAAATAGGATTCAATTATAAAAATGTGATGTTCCTGTAGCAAAACCATTTTATTTGAAGAGGTTACGTTACCAAACACAAACAACCAACAAGTAGAGATTACAACAGTGAAATTGATGTTCTGTGAAGAAAGATTCTGTTTTAGTTAAAATTATTAAAACATAAACTGTACTTACGTATTTCACTAACGGAATACGCAATTTAGTCTGATTTTCAAAATGCAGGCTAAAAATCCACAAAAAGCTAAGCAACGACCACAAACGGCACTAAGGTATGTTTGGTTTAATCGGTCCCATTAGTCCCCAAAGTTTCAGGACACCCTACATATTTAATAGTGTCATTTACAACTAAACCCTATTATATGTATCTGTTTTATTCAGCGTAAAAAGCTACAAGTGTGTTAATTTAATCAAATTTCTTTCTATTCTAATAAAACAGTTAGCTATAGATCACTACCAGGAACAGGCCGGATAGTATTGTTTATTTGTTAAATAATTTTCATTTGTTAATAATCTTACTGTATTAGTCGTAATATTCACATTCGGAAAATTAACAACAAAACGCTACTACCAATGTCAGAAGTTAAAAATTTACCTTTTCTGAAAGCTGCTATTACAGGGCGTTTTAAAACTTATAGTTAATTACTTATGATGGCAATCATCTTAATTTCTAAAGAAGAAGACGTTTGAGTTACTCTATAACTAGCATTCGTATGCCACTTTTTTAACATGCTACTGCTTTTTTTTTAGAGATACAATCACAACTGATTTTACTCGTGCAACGCAGAAGCATTTATATTCGAAAAACTGTATACATTTCCAATAAACACTCTAATATCGTATTACGTATGAACTTCAGGTATACGATATACAAGCTATTTTAATGTACTTTGAATTAGAATATGACATACAAGGTGTTCCATTTCAAATTTTTGGTAAATTGCGTAACGGTTGCGTAGCAGAGCACTACAGATTCAAATCAAACGGTGTTAGTAGTGCTGAGCAATTAGCGCAACCCATCCTACTTCGGTGGACACGTAAAGCCGTCGGTTCCGGTTGTCACGAAACCTACTAATTGTAGATAATTAACAGGTCTCCACACAGAAGAAGAATTGTAGTAACTCAATATATTCGAATTACAGTTCAACTGACCAAGGAATTTGCATGTCAGTGATCTGTTTTTAGACGCGGACGTACGCTAGAGGTTAGCACGTTAGATTTCTACGCTGAATATCGTGGGTTCAATTCCCAGTACCATCGGGTTTTTAACAGTCGTTCTCCCAAGCAAGGCAATGGCAAACCAGCGAGGTATTCTGCCTAGTAAATCTTCTCTGGAGTAGAAGTGTTTACAATTCCCGTAATTCGGATCCCACGTTAAGCTGTAGGTCCTCTATGTCTGTACTACTTTAAAAATGCGCAACATAAGCATAGAAGAGAAGATCACTACGTCTCGTAAGAGATAAAGCATTCGAAGAAGTAGAGGATCTGTTTTTACATAAACTAATTCGCTGCATTAGTTAAACGAGGACAAAAAATAAATTTATCCAAAATTTTTACGACCAGTTGAAAAACGTGGAATCGATATGGTTTAGATGCTTATTACCTCAAAATATCTTTTATCGAAGACAAATTACAAATGTATGTGTTGTACAGTAATAACGAGACCTTTATAGCCGGTCAACGTAATATCCGAGAAACAATGCATACATACGCAAAGTGTTCAAACTTAAAATAACCATGTCTTTCAGCGGCACAAGTACATTTGCATTAACAAAGAATATTGAAAATCTCTAAAAACTACTATTTACCATACAAAAAGTCGTTCGTTAGTTGTTTTCGTGCTGTAAATCATACATTTATGAGATGCAGTCAAACAATATGTATGAAATGAAATATTTCGTCACATAAGAATTTGATTTAAATAACTTCATGAATAGTTCCAAGTCTAAAAATGTCGTATATTACATTATCTAATATGTGCTGTTGAAACATTTCATAGCACAATATGAGCACATATCTATCCCCACAGATTCAAACATCAAACCTGAATTAACAAACATTGTAGGTAAAGTTTGCTTGGAGGTGAATACTTTCCGAGTCACCAAAACTAGAAATCCTGAACTATTTTAATTTCTGTCCATTGTTTGTGGAACGAGCAATCGCTGTAAGCGGGAAATACAATACCGCAAACATTGCTAATCCGTTGTACTTGAACTCCTCTTACATGAAATAGATTTTATATGGTTTTCCATTTAATGCAACTTAGTTTTCTACCAGATCAACCAAACGACCTGCATGTCTGAAATTATGTAGAACAAGATTCCCTACAACTTCTGCTTCTTCTTAATAACATTTTGCAATCATTCCTAAGAAACAAAATATAAAAGAACCTGGCAGTAAATGAACACCTTGTACGAGGACAGCCTTTTGAAATATTAGAAACGACCACTAGGTGGCGCTATTAAGATGTGTCATTATTATTTTCGTAAAACAGTGGCAGCTTAGAAATTGATCTAGTAGTTTGTTTATAGTGAGCGTTTATAAAAAGCAATTTTGTGAAAAAATGGTAATTTCACGTGAAAGTTTTCGATGGATGATTTTTTACGATTTTAGTAAAGGCCTAACACAACAACTATGCATAGAATCGCTTCGTTCAACTTTTGGTAGCACCATAAGGAAAAA
>JABXWE010053835.1:0-10581 GCA_014611495.1 Limonius californicus
TTATTTGTAATATAGCTATTCTACAGTACTATAATTATATGAATATTACAAAGGAAGTTGCATTACTGATCGTTTTTAAATAGAAAAGAGTCATTTTCAATTATTTGAAACACTGATTATACTCTGTTATTTGTAATATGGCTGTACTATAGTATTCTACGTATATTAATATTACAAGGAAGTTGCACTAGTCAACGTTTTGAAATGGAAAAAGCTATTTGTAATTGATTAAACTTTAAAATGTATCTAATATTGTATCAAGTGTAATACAATTTTCTTTGATAGGAAATATGAAATTTAAACGACCGATTACATCATTTTCAGCATAATAAAAATTGAAGGGTGATCTATTGATACGACAATATCTCTTGTTAGACAAAAACATAAATCCATCCCTGACAAGAGAAAGAGAGACTTTTGGCCGTTTGATAATTTCGTATTTTTTTGTTGATGGTAACTGAATAGTGTCTGTTACAGAGAGGTGTCTGCTATGTAGGAAATAAACCACCGTGTATTAAATATATAGGGTGTTGCACGGATACTGTACAAAACTGTTCGTTAGTGGAGGTTTCGTTGTTAGTTTATTAGTAATTTTAATTCTGATAGTTCCAGTGGTTGTTTTAATGTAATAAAAATGAACCAGAAAGCGGATATGTGTTGGATAATACGTAATACTGTATATTTGTAATATTAGGTAAAGTACTTTCTTCACATTAAATATCTTTAAACTAAGGAACGTGCGAGGCGGCCGTGGGCTAGAGGTTAACGCGTTAGACTTCTAAGCTGAAGGTCCAGGGTTCAATTCCCGGTACCGAAACATCGGATTGTTAACGGCCGTTCTCCCTCGCAAGGCAATGGCAAACCAGCGAGGTATTCTGCCTAGTAAATCTTCTCTGGAGTAGAAGTGTTTACACTTCCCGTGGTTTGGAGCCCACGTTAAGCTGTAGGTCCTCTATGTCTGTGGCACTTTAAACGCGTAACAGGCATAGGGGAGAAGATCGCTACGTCTCCTAGGATATAAAGCACTCTAAGAAGAATAAGGAACGTGCATCAAAGTGGCCAATTTGTCTATGAAAAAAAAATTGAAATAGGAGCGAAATAATTATTTTTGTTCGTATAATTTTGTTCTAAGCTAAGCGAAACGCCAGATACATATTTTATGTTCGTAAAATAAACTCCCTCAATCAGGCCTTGAATTCGCATTATCCCATTCCTGTTAATTAATAGTAGAAATTAACTTTCTTCAATAATGCCATCTCCAAAGGCTTAACTTTCTAGAATCACATGCAGACGCGACGTAATGTTATAAAAGAACAGATTAACACCCTGTAAAATCCAAAGGCTTTTGTCGTCTGGTCGTCTGCCGAGCAGCGGGCGTGATTCGGCGGGACTATTCCAGCTTAATCTAATTGCTTTTCCAGCGACTAGGAATTTTCTTGGAAGTCGATATGGATTTATAAAAGTTTGTTGATTTTATTTGCAACTGATTGTGATTCACTTTTCATGGCTTTAATCTTTTATAGCCTAGTTTTAATTACTAATTAAATGTAAATAAACTTAATATGAAACGCATATGCGATGACGAGATCACAAAAACATTGGGTCCATAAATTTGTATGCCAGTGAAAGATTTAAATGCTCTTGTCCAGCTTATGCTTCTCATGATGGGGTTCTTCAGATGCACCGCTTAAAGACTGATGGCGCTTTTGATCGCTGTCCGATATTTTTGTACAAGAGGTCAATAAACCGTTTCACTCATAAACGTTTCGTCATCTTGATCAAGAAATCCGTAATGTCACACGTTTTGTCCAAATATGGTACATCCGCATTCAGCTCTTCTGGTACTTGGAAGAAGATAATCGTTTATCAAAGAGTTTTATTGAATTTCGAAAATGTATTGATATAAAGCGGTTCATAAATTCCGTTTCTGACTATTACATGATTTAAGCGGTAATAATAATAATAAATCATACGGCTTTATGATCTCAGTTGTTGTAATTAATATTTATAGCCTACGTGTTAACAGTTTTAATCAGCGAAAGGTTATGTTTATCTATTTCTTGGATAAGTTTTAAGTATTCTAACAGTAAAAATTACATACTAGTTATATTCGAAGAGTGTTTTAAATTTAAACAGGAATTAATGATTAAATAATGGTACTGCAATATTAAAACAATTAAATCTATACTACTTTTCGATGCATTCTCCCTGTACTAGCGATACAGTTGCGCCACCAATCTGGATACTATCTATTATCTTCTTGGAAGAAGTCCACTATTGAACAGCTTCCATAGCGTCGTGATTTGACTGAAATATCTTTTCGGCTAAAATATCTTTTTGTGAGACAAACAAATAGAAATCGGAGGGAGCCACATGTATGCTACATGCGAGTAAAAGTCCCACTGAAATTTATTTTTAATGGTTTCAATAGTCTCGGCAGCGGCATGAGATCGAGCATTGTCTTGAAGCAAGCTAACCGAACTTTGTCTTCTCTTCCATTTGTTCCCGATTGCTTGTTTAACTTTATCGCTTAAGCGTCTCGAATAATAGTCTGCATTAATTGTACGGCGTTCTGTAAGCAAATCAACAAAGAGCATCCTTTGAAGATCCCAAAAATTTCACTTTACAAACCATAGTTTTTGTTAGCTTTGCCTTTAGAGATGTGGAGTGACACAACTGCAAGCTTGCACGTTTTGGCTCGTGAGTAAAAAGATGGCACTGAGGCTTCATCAGTGGTCACACTTGAGTCCAAAAATGCATCTCCTTTTCTCTCATATCGCTGCAATAAAGAAGAAGAGATTTGCAAACGATTACTTGTGTTTTTCGGCTATTTGTTCATGATATCAACTGACTTAGTTGTATGTCTATACTATAATTCCGCGTAATTGTAATAAGAAATATTGTATTGGGTCAAGTGTGACAAATACCCTGTTCGTCACACTTGACCCAATACAATATTTCTTGTGGCCACCCTGGCCATTGTACCGAACATCACCTACTAATCCACCATCCTGGATACATGTCATAATAATTTCCGACTTTTTTTAGTATGCAATGAAGTGGTACAGCGTCATGTTGATACCAACTGATATTGAGTTCATGTTAACCAAGTTAATGTGCACTTGGTATAATTTTGTTTCATAATAATTAGAAAAATGCAATATTTAAGATCTGAATCTGCTTTTCTAACATATTGCTGCTGTTAGTGTTACAGACAATGCTCGGTGGTTACTTGTTTTTATTGTCTTTTACAGAGCGTTCAGCTGTTTAGTAGCAGCATATCCGTAGCTTGTACTTGTTTTGTTTATAGCAGTTTAAATGGTTTATTTGTAAGGGAATTCGATTGTTAATACGAAAATGGTAGGTTGCTTTCCGTGAAAAATATTTGAGGTTATGCTGTTAGCTATTTGTTAAAATGATCTGTCAGAAACGAAAAGGAATATCATTAAAAAATACCTTCTACATGCTATTTGTTTCCCTGGGGTATAAGTGTTTACATTTTTCGTGGTTTGAAGCCCACGTTAAGCTGTAGGTCCTCTATGTCTCTGCTACTTTGAAACGCGCAACATAGGCGGGGGCGAGTTATCGCTACGCTGGAAATGAGCTGGACCACTTGATATTTAAGCACATATTTTACAGGATTTTCTAATACATTTAAGATATATTTTTTGATGTTTTTGTATGTATACAACCCCATACAGGAGAAAGCAGGGCTGTAGTAGCCAATTAAGTTCTAATTCGAATTTTGTCTGACTGACATATAAATCCTCTATAACAAGGCTGAATTTTTCACATCAAGATGTTCAATTCCAATGCCTGTTAGAATTCCTGACCTTTTCTTCGCGAACCAACCAACATATTGCGAAATGGTACAAGATGTCTAATCAGATATTTCACAGATCTTGATGAATATTTGCGAAGAAGAGCGATAGGCCGGATGTAAGGTGTGCCGAGTAATGAATGAACATTGTTTTTATCTGGTCTTGACCTGCAACTTGTCAGTCCAGTTCTGGAGGAATCAAGAAGTACGCGCTGTTGTAGCCACTATAAATGTATAAATATGCGAACGGTAAATCGCCTACCGTTTGTCAATCAGAAAAGTATGCGATGCTGCTGCATGGTTTTAAATTGTCGGCTGTTGATTGGTGGGAGCAGTTTCGAGAGCTTAAGGGGCTATTAAAGTGTCGTAAAATTAGTTAAAATCCTTCTTTTTAAAGTTTCGAGTCGGCTCCATGTCAGATGATGATGATGATGTTGATGATGATGATGTAGACAACATGTTAAAGATTCTAATAAAGTAAACAATTAGAAGTACTTCTGATATAAAAAGTACCAAAGTACTGCAAAAATAGGTTACAATCGGTATACTTTTATGATATACTTCGACTTAATTTAGTGAACTTTTTGCAAGTTTTTTTATAAACTGCCAATCTTTAAGAACATAATACATATTCTAGTAGTAAGATACGGTCAATTACCTTTATTTTGGGTAAGATAAAGAAAATAATAGCATGGATTGCTTATTGTAATAACTACATCGCCTTATTTACTCACACTATCTCGATAGTTCAGATAGTTCAGACAGTACTTAGACTACATAAACATCACCCCAGTACTACTCCGATTTCCAGAAGGTGTCCACTCGAAGAATACCTAACCCAAAACCACGAACAGGCAGCCTGGGTGTTCCGCACAACAACAAACATTTGATATAAACATATACAATGTCTGTAATGGACATTAAGTTGTTCTTGATATAATTTATATCATATTTTAAAGTCTCTTTCTAAATTTTTACCCACTTTATGAATAACCCTGTATATTTCTATCAGCGCACATATACAGATTCACACTTACGAAAAATATAACCATATAAAAATGTAAATTTTCTCTGCGTCCATGAAGATGTAGAAAGTCCACATTGACAAAAATTATAATTAATTACAACTTTAAAATCCAAATTTTGATATAGAAAAAAAAACAATTTTTCTACGTATCCCCTAAAATTAAAAATTTTGAAATTGATGTGTGAATTAGGTTTTCATGAAAAAGCAAACGGCACCAAAAAGTAGAACTGTGCTGTGTGTTCGTTATTTCTTACGAAAAAATATAAGTAAACAAAATCTACCTCCGACTACAAATATACTACCTCGGGCTACCCTGAGACTACGCTGTTATACTCGATGCTATATAGAAGTACTCCGTGACTACCCAAGACTACCCCTTTTCCTCAAGACTGCTCCCATATCCATGAGATTATCTCGGACATCCTCTAGATTAATTTGGGCTACACTGGCGTACTCGGGTATGTCAAGGACTATCTAGCAACTACCTCAGCTAACCTCGAAATGCATTTGGACTATCTCGTGTTTACACCGGACTACCTTGAGATTACTTTGAACACACCGAGCGTACCCAGTACATCCCGAGTTTACCCCGGATATCCCAAGATTACTTCGGCCATCCCTCAAAATACGCTTCGACTGCCCCAAACTACCTCGAAACTAGCTCGGATAACTTCGAGACTATCTCGGACTACTCTAGACTACCCTGGACTATCTCGAGACTACCCCAGACTATTTCGGGACTACCCGGATTACCTCGAAACTACTCCGGATTACCTCGAGACTATTCCGGATTACCTTGACACTACCCCGGATATCCTAATATTATCCCGGATAGCTTGAGATTATTACGGATATCATCCCTCAAAACAAGTTTCGACTACCCCCAACTACCTCGAGACTACCCCTGACATCTTTGAGATTACCCTGGACTGCTCTGAGACTACTTGGACTACTCCAAACTACCTCGAGACTACCCCTGACATCTTTGAGATTACCCTGGACTGCTCTGAGACTATCTTGGACTACTCCGGACTACCTTGATACTACCTCGAACTGCCTTGAGACTACCCTGTTATCCTTGAGATTACCCTGTACATCCCCAAAATTATCTTGGACTACCCCAAAACTACCTCAGCCTACCTCGAATATTGCCTCGGTCTACTTCAAAATTGCCTCAGCCTACCCTGAAACTACATCAGTGTACCCTGACCTACCTCAACCTACCCTTAGATTAATTCGAACTAGTACATTAAAATTTCCATGTGGTTTACCCTTCGATCTATTTTCATTTTGTTTACATGCGAAAGTCTCTCTTACTGTGTTTGTTAGAGATTATTTTAATTTCCGTCAAGCGTAAAATGTTGCGTTTGTTCAAAATTCTGGATATGAAACGTTACGAGAGTTAGGTGAAAGCGGTTTTGCAAAAACTGTAGGAAGTGATCGGAAGTTTTAATCGAAACTAATTCTGCACGATTGCTTTCGTTTACCAATAAACCTTAACAATGTAATGCATTTCTAGAACAGGTAAAAAATGATCCATCGCAAAACTTTAATAGTTACTTTCAACCAGAATTGCGTAAGAAGCAATAGGTAATCTAGAAAGTAATTTACTTTTTGCGAAGCTAGCTGTTTTTGTAGGAAATTACAGCAGCAATTCTGTAAGGTCGTTACCTAAGTACCTGCAAGTCTTCGCCACAAACAGCAAGCACATCAAGTTGAAAATGCTCCTGGACAGCGCAGCAAATTGTCCGTTCTGAAGTGGAGAAAAAAGTCGGTGTCATTGCACTTCGCAGACTAAATTGCTTTCCTAGTAAGGCCTCCAAGGCATCTCTTGATTAGACAGTGTTATTAGAAGTAATAACGCTCGATGTTCGGTATTCCATGATACATTTTAAATTGCATTTTAGGATTAGTTCCTTGTGGGCAAATTCTTCGGCTTTGTGTAGAAACCAGTCAAATTGCAGCAAGGTACAAGTTACAAGCAAAATATTTGCTACATGGCATATTTTCTTTCATTGATAAATCGAAGTGTAATATATCCATTCATAAATGTGTGCTAGTTGTGCATGAAATTGCTGATAACAAACTTATATGGTGTAATATAATATTCGGAAGTTTTGATTGCGAGAATAATTCATTGTACTTGAAGTAATTGTTGTACAAACGTGATGAAAGTAAAATACAGAAACGGAAAGCGTCTTCTTTCAGTGATATAAATTAATCTTAACGTTTGAACATGATGAGGAAGTTGTATTCAGAATATCGGCTAAATTCAAAATTGCAAATTTTAATAATACTTTGCCCATAGTTCTTTAAATTTTAAGCACAGTATACACATATATGCACTAGTGTGGTCCAGTGGTTATAGCACTGGGCTCCGGTGTGGAAGGTCGGAAGTTCAAACCACCGACTCGATGCCTAGCTGGCAGACTACCAATCGCTTTAAATAATTGGGTACCTGTGTTCGAATGAACAATGGGTAATAATGCGGTTGTCTAATGTGTGATGCTCACACATCATCACAGTAGCTCTGACTTTCCACCTTGCAAGCCAAACCCCTTCAAGGGGTATAGAGCCTTACCATTATTATACACATATATATATCCCATTTACAGGGTCTGATATGCTACTGTATAAAAAACAAACACAAATACGAATTTTACAAAAAAAATAGTTTGCTACCAAAAATCTCATCGTAAGAATCTCGTCAGTAAAGAAAAATGAAAAATTTGAAAATTTTTGTTATTACCTCAGAATTTCTATATAAAATCCCAAAATTCCGATAGTAATCTTATATTACCCTCGATATTTTTTTGAAAATTATCTATATTAATTTAGTAAATTTTTCTTATAGCTATTATTTGTTATAATTTTTTTTAAATAACTTTCAATTTGGATCTGGTTTATATTTGAATGATACGTAAGCGATTTAGTATGTAGAAATAACCATTTAATCGCACAGTGTAATCGCTATGAATTTAAAACAGTTTTATTGGCTGTTCCCATCCAGTTAATGTAAACACGCATCCCGGACTAAATGATAATTCAGTCATGTCGCCAGCGTACTAGACGTAATGTCACGTTTACATATGCACAGCAACAAATTCTTACGTGACTTGTAAACTCCAAACTTTTTTACATAAAATACAGCTCAATACTTGGAAACTTCATATTGTTAGGTCCTCGAGAAGTGTTTCTGACTTTACGACAGAATCTTGGCATGATCCTAAGCACATGACGAGCCTCTTAAAGTGTTAACAGGAATACACTCCCCAATTTTGTGCAAACATTTGAAATCCAAGAAGTTTAGAGTTCGTTCTATTTGTTTTGAGCAAACACTCAAGAAATGCTTCCTTCCAGCTGAGTTGAAAACATGTCAATATCCGGACCTTTGTCTTATGGTTGACTTAAGAAATAATGGATAGTAATAACTTGTTGAATATTTAATAGACAACGGTGCTATGTTAAAATGTATAATAACATCGAATGGAAAATTCGCCGACTACATATTCGCTGAATGTCCGTTGTCAAAAAA
The DNA here is from genome assembly GCA_014611495.1 of Limonius californicus. Lineage (NCBI taxonomy): Eukaryota > Metazoa > Arthropoda > Insecta > Coleoptera > Elateridae > Limonius > Limonius californicus. The sequence goes on from JABXWE010053835.1 coordinate 8,383, forward strand.
AAAATAGTTGTATGAAGTTAATGTCGAATGGACAAACACCGCATATGATTAATTTGGAACAAAAAAGAGGTAGGCGTCCATGACGTCGAATGGACAAAATTTCGAATGCTGTAACATCAACGCACTTAAACTTTAATGAAAAGAAGATTTAATACAGTAATTTTGACTACAAAAATGTCGAATGGAGATGGTATCTAACAATAATAACATCGAATGAACGAAACACCGAATGCGTTGAAAAAAAGCTTAAGACAGTAATGTTGGCTACAATAATGTTGAATGGAAAAAGTATCGAATAATAATAATAACGTCGAATAATCAAAAAGCCATATGTTGTATCAGCAAGTGTAAATAAAGTTTAATGGAAAGAAGGTCGTAAGATAGCAAGATCGACTTCAACATGTCTACTACAAAAATCTTAACTACAAAAATGTCGACTAGAGATAGTATCGAATAATAATAATGCTGAGTGAAGAAAATACCGAATAGTATAATAGCGAATGTAATTAAATCATAATGAAAAGGTCTAATATAGCAATGTCGACTACAAACATGGCAACTACAACAGTGTTCAATGGAAATAGTATCGAATAATACTAAAGTCTAATGAATAAAACTGGTTGCTATGCTATTGAATGTAATTAAAGATTAACGAAAAGGAGGTCTAACTGTAAGATACTAATGTCGATTACACAAATAGCGACTATTAACATGTCAACAACAAAAATCTTGATTTGAAATAGTATTGAGTAATGCTAATGTCTAAATCAACACACCGAAAGTAATAAAAGTTTAATGGAAAGAAGGTTTTAAGACAGTAATGTCGACTACAAAAATGTCGAATGGAAATAGTATCGAATAATACATAATAACGTCGAATAAATAAAACACCTAAAGTTATAACATCGAATGTAATTAAAGGTAATGAAACGAAGGTCTGTGATAGTAATGTCGATTATAAAAATAGCGACGACCAACATAGCGACTACAAAAATGACGAATGGAAATAGTTACGAACGATAATAACGATAAAGCATCGAATACTGTAAAGTCAAATGCAACTAAAACATGAGGAACGTTAATGTCGACTACAACAATATCGAATGGCAACAATATCGTATTATAATAAGTTCGAATGAATAAAACTCCGAATGTTACGGGGAATACAATTAAAGTTTAATGAAAAAAAGTCTAAGACTACAAAGATGTCGTTATGACATAAATAACGAATATTACTAATGTCTAAATGAACAAAATAACAATGTAAATAAAGTTTAATGAAAATAAATAATGTCGACAACAAAAATGTTGAACGGAAATAGTATCTAATAATACATAATAACATCGAATGAACAAAACACCTAATGTTGTAACATCGAATGTAATATCAATTTAATGAAAGGAAAGTCTCAGATAGTAACGTCTATTACAAAAATAGCGATTACCAACATATCGACTACAAAAATGTCTATTGATATATGAAATTGTTTCAAACGATAATAACGGTGAATAGATAAAACGCCGAATGTAAATAAAGTTTAATGGAAAGAAGGGCGGTAATGTCGACTACTCTAATATCGAACAGCAATACATAGTGTTGAATTATAATAACGCCGAATGGATAAACTTCTGGATGGTATAATGTCGATCTAAAGTTTACTGACTACAAAGATGGCAACTACAAAAATGTCGAACATAAATGGTATCGAATGTCAATAACCTCGAATGAACAACGCACTGATTGCTATATCTCTTCTTCTGCTGTGTATAGGTCAATGGCCTGTTAATTACCTACAATAGAGTAGGTTCTGTGAGCCCTCTTTGCACGTATGCCGGAGAGGAGCCTAACCTAACCCGTCGAACAGAGAAGAGAAGTTCCACTACATGGTTTACGATTGCCCAAGATGTTTGTATGACAACCGGGACCGACGGTTATACGTACCCTCCGAAACACGACCGGTTGCATATGCCACTATGTTGGTCCACCCATCCAAGTACTGACCAGCACGGATTGTGCTGCAGTACGAATACCGTTTGACCGGCGTCCGCAGCACTCCGGTACGCAACCGACGTTCGCTGTACATCGAATGTAATTAAAGTTTAATAAAAAGGAAAATCTAAGACAATAATGTCGACTATAATAAGTGGACGCGACTGCCTCCCTGGACTTTCCCATACTGGAAACTGTTCATATCATCT